>JADKLZ010014776.1:0-15567 GCA_021533235.1 Biomphalaria straminea | reverse complement strand
ACGTGTTAGTGCTACAAGGTAAGTCTAACGCAAACAGAGTATAATATTTTCTACATATTAATTAAAGTGATGATATATCATATAGGCCTACGTGTTAGTGCTACAAGGTAAGTCTAACGCAAACAGTATATCTTCTATATTACAGACTTTCCTTTTAAAAAGAAAGATTTGTACGTTCCATCATCATCAATGTGATAACTTATAACCTAGACGTACATATTAATTTAAGTCTTTAAAGCTAGGTCATTATATCCCGGTATTTGTGTAGTCTACTCTTTAGACTACATTGATAAAAAAAACCAGGTACTGTTAGAATAAAACGGATTTTTTATTAGCTGACTTTTAAATTCTTAGCAACTGACGTTTTATGACGAAAAAAAAAAAAAAAAAAAAAAAAAACCAAGCAAAATATAAAAGAAACAAAGCTTATCTAAGGGAAAGAACTCCGCACATTTACAACTATATCTGTAAATAATGTAGAAGTTATTTCCCTTATTCTATATCAAACAATATAATTTATTACCAATATTTTATGAAATAATCAGTTAAATTGGTTAATTTTTTATTGATTTGTGTTCTTTTAGGTACAATAGATAATTGTTTTAAGTTTCAACCTGATCCGAGAATTGTTGTGGGAGAAATAACGTGTTCAATTATCTAAGGGGACGATAACGTGTAATAACGTTTATCAGACAGACAGAAAGACAGAGTGAGTTGATATAAGCTTTGTAAAAACAATCACTGGAAACTACTCCAAAAATTAAAAAAAAATACACCTACTAGCATAATAATAAAAAAAAACAGCCTATGTGAATTTGTCATAGCACAACAAAATCTTTGTGTTTTCTTTTTTTTTTCTGAGTATTTTAGTAGTTTGTATTTTTGGAATGTTTAAAGGCCTATATATTATTTTTTTTTTGTATTACGAATCTATAGATGATGGAACAGTACGAGGACCTGTGGACGGAGGTGTCCAGGGCATATCACGTCCATGAGGAAACTCTCTTGTACACCAAGAAATGTCTGGAACTGAGCAGAACGCATAGCTCTGAGATGTCGATAGAAGATGCTAGAGACTATGCGCTCAACTTTAACCTGACGGTCAACGGGCATGTCTCCTTCCAAGGCCAGGAGACCGACATCGTGATACCGACAGCAGACAATCAGGCTGGTGTCCCCGTAACGGTATACTGCCCTGCATGTAGGCCTCCCTCTCCACCAGTCCTGGTTTACTTTCACGGCGGAAGTCTCATGATGGGCAGCCGAAGAACTCACGAGAACTCGCTCAAAATCATTTCCGGTCGATCAGGGGCCATCATCATCAGCGTGGAGTACCGTCTGCTTCCTTGCCCGGAGAATCCCATGGCCCCGTTCACTGACGCGGTAGAAGTCACGGAGTGGGTTCTGAAATACAGAGATGCTGTTGGTGGGACATCTAAAAGTGCTGTAGGCGTAGGTGGAGACAGCGCCGGAGGACAGATCGCTTGCTGCGTAGTTAATAACGTCACCGGAATAGATTTTCAAGTCTTGATCTATCCCGTGACAGACTTTGCATGCCATCTTCCTTCGTTTCAAGAGTTCAAGGACATTCCTGCTTACAACACTGAAGCGTTCGAAAGGCGTCTCAGTGTCACAAATACACCTATTCCTGACGCGGCAACCAACCCAAAAATGAATCCGTCTGCTAAAAAAGACCTCACAATGACGCCACCCACCTTAGTCATAAGCGCCCAGCTTGATCCCCTCAGAGATTCTTGTTGGGCTTATGCTCAACGATTGACCTCTGCAGGGGTGAAGGTTCAACATATTCTGGTGGAAGCAGTTCCTCACGGATTTTTCGCACTGCCCGGTATTTTTAAAACTAAATCGGAAGAAGCTTTCAGCCATGTCGTAAACTTCCTTCGTCTAGTTTATTCTTTCAGAATTGCAGCACAAGCAAAACAATAAAGAACAAAAGACAAAAAAAAAGTTTTTCAGGATAGTAGACTCGTTTCAGCGTCTAGGGTATGAATTCTTTGCCCGGGCCCACCCTCACACTGAGCAGTATAAACTAAACAAAATTAACAGTATATAAAACTAAATGCCGACTATATGTTAGGCAACTAAACGGCAACACAGCCAACAGTTAATCTGAACGATAAGTTAACTTACAATAGTTAATAACAGCATCAAGCTTTTAACAATTTAATGAGATGATGAATATGATATGATTAAGCATCCATGGCAAATAATACAAATATTAAATACTGGTAACGTTACATAGGCATGACAATCGGGCAAGTTACTCAAAAATAACAATGTCATCATCGGTAAATATAACACACCTCTCTCACGATAACTACCAATGCAGCTCCAAGGACGGAGAGACAACACTCTTACACATAGCCCCAAGCCTAGCACCCTGGAACGAAAAGAAAGCCTAGATCTAGCGATGCCGCTACAGAAAAAAAGATTCGCTAATGATACCCGTAGCGAAAGATGAACCTACTTAATAACTCTATGTACCTACGTACCGTTACACCGGGAAAACAGACCATCCATCACAGCACAAGACCAAACATCAAACCATCCGCCAAGACACCAAAGCTCTTTCTCTCTCCTGCGGGAACCAAGGATGACGTAAACACACAAATACACAAAATTCTCCGATCCCGATATTTTCTATAAGAGGAAAAGTGAATGCTCAGTATGAATTTGATATTGGATATTTTCACGACAAACTAAAGAAATGACAAGGGTGCGTAATTGAATTTCAATGATTATTACCTCTAGCTACTTAGTAGTTGCCAATTTCTTTTAAAATAAGTTTTCATACATAAAGTGAAGGTATAATGCTTCTTTTTGGTTGAGATTATTTTATGCTACACGCAAAAGAGCTTAGAAAATTTGATTTCCCTGAATTAAAAAGTGAACGAAATTGTCATACACCTTTTTAAAAACACATCAACACTTCCTGTGGTTTCTACACCGGAAATACCAAAAATAGATCATATCATATATGTTACAGACAAATCAATACAGACGTTACAGATAAGAAGAAAAGATTAGCAAATTGATTGTTTCTTAATTTTTTTAAAAATGTATTTCTTAGACTTCAAAATGATTCAAACTAGAGTAGTAGGGCCTGTGTAAAATCAAATGCAAGGTAAAAAAACACACTAGAAAATTTTTTTTTTTAAACATTCATTTATAATAAGGCTCTAACAAAGTGTTATTGTATCAATTAGTTTGGATCAGTCATGTTATTAAATTTGCAATAGAATTAGACCAACAATTAATATGTTCCATTAGAAATATTTTTACCAATTGTTTTTGTTTAGCGATATCTCAAGCTTCTCACATGCACTCTGCTAGTGACTGAAGAGCTTATGAATATAAAAGATTGTATAGTTATCTATTGTTTGTTCCAAACTTACTTTCAACGGCGACTTATAAAGGGAACTAATTCAGCTTAAACTACCAGGTTCAGTTGGGTACAGTTTCTTTGACTTGCTCGAGATACTAAACTAAACAATTAATTACCAATCATTATCTTCTTATCTTATCTTATAAAATCTTATATAATTAACTAATTGTGTATTTTTTAAACTGATTCTTATTTTGTCAGGTAAAAGAAATAATTTTGCTAATTTTCAGCATGTTCCGAGATTTAGTGTCGGGGAAATACATCTCTAAACTTTTTTACCAAATAGACAGACAAAGTGAGAAGATATAATTTTAAACTTTGTAAAAAAAATTGTTGAAGTGATCATGAATTGCTTGCCTGGTCAATCTTATTTTTCTATACACTTTTAAAGTCTTTACTTCCTAGTCTTTAATAAATCATACACTTACTAAACAGTGGCGTAGCATCCATGGCGCAAAGGGGTTCAATGAACCCGGGCCCACGAGACTTAGGGGCCCACAGTCTGTGGCGTACCAACCATGGCGCAAAGAGATTTATTGACCAGTTGGGGCCCACAAGAGCCCTTAGGGATGACACCAAACTGGAATACATAATTGCATTTTCGTAAAGGCAATTAAAAAGTATAACCTAAAAAGTCTTATTAGGAGGAGGGGCCCACCTAGATATTCTTGAGCCCAGGCCCGCTGCTACCTTGCTACGCTACTGGTACTAAACCATTAACATTAAGTTAATCTCAGTCTTTAATGTCTCCTTTCGATGTAGGTACTTAAGCATGCAAAATATTTAGACCAATCACTATAATAATAAGATTAATGAGGAATGCATTGTTTCACGTGGCTATGCAGTCCCAGTTCTGACCTACATATTATGCCACGTCCAGTACAAATATAATCGTTAAAAGAGATTCCAGTAAGGAGCACTGTTAAAGAAAAAGGATGGCCTTTGGCAAACAGTCATCCCTCATCCCATAAGGGCTATGTGACACGCCCAAAGAACTATAAGCAGTTCTTTTATACCAGGGATGGTCAAACTTTTGCTTCTGTGCACCAATTTGTTTTCACGTATAATTCGCATCATATCATAAGCATAACATTCTTCGTCAGTACCCTCAGAGGTGTCGCATCTGGCAGAGAAAATCAGTGTAACCGTTGCAAGGGTCAACGATTGGATGGTTGATAATAAGCTCAAGATGAATGAAGACAAGACAGAAATAATTAAGACTGGCACTCAGAACAACATATCAAAAGTCGAGAGCACAGATTCTCTTTTTATCACGAACTGCCAGGTTTCTTATGTCCATGTAGTCCGGAATCTTGGAGTTTTCTTTCGACCCACACATAAGGCAGCTCTGCAAGGGTCTTTATCTGCAGCTGCGCAGATTAGGCCAGATCCGACCATATATAACAACGGAGTCAACAAAAACGCTAGCTGTGGCATTCATACTCTCCCGCCTTGACTATTGCAACGCCGTACTAGCAGGTATATCCGATGACAAAATAGCCAAGCTGCAACGTATTCAGAACAACGCCGCACGAATAGTTCTTAAAAAAACAAGTCGAGATTCTGCTAATACGCTCTTGCGCACACTCCATTGGCTTCCTGTGAAAGCAAAAATCGATTACAAGGTCGCCACACTTTGTCATCAGTGTATTTACAACATTGAGATGCCCTTGTACCTTAGCGAACTGATTACTCCATATGTCCCCCAGAGAGCCCTACGCTCAATGGACGCAACGCTTTTAGTGGTGCCACGTTTCTCCCTCAAAAGCTACGGTCTGCCGGCTTTTTCAGTTCACGGACCAAAGGTTTGGAACTCACTCCCAATTGATCTCAGACAGACAACATGCTTCACCACTTTTAAGAACAACATTAGGTCCTATTTGTTTAGAACTTTTTTTAGATTAGTTTGTAATGTCACATGTTTGTGTTTGTAATATTTTACAGCGCCTTGAGCCTACATTTTTGTTTGTTAACAGTGCTTTATAAATAAAATTATTATTATTATTAAATTCCAAATTTTCACCAGCTCTTGGTGTATAATGCAATAATATTTCTGAAGACTAAGACTGATTTATTTATCCTTATTGGGAGTTTTAATGCAATAATATTTCAGAAGACTTAGACTGATTTATTTATCCTTATTGGGAATTTTAATGCAATAATATTTCAGAAGACTTAGACTGATTTATTTATCCTTATTGGGAATTTGTTGTGATTACAAGAACTCTTTTAAATTAAAAACAAAAACCCAGAAAAGAGAACAGACACAACACACAGGTTCATTGAGTGACTACACACAGATGTCTTGATCTTTTTCGTGTTCCTTGGAAAACTATCGAGCAAGGCTACAGTTCCAACAAATCTACCAATCGCTGTTACTGATCCATTAGAACAGATACTAAAATATAATTGCAGATATTCTCGATCTGACATCACTTTCCAAAAAATGTCTGACTTTCTTGTTTTTCTATGGAGTGACTAAAGGCCAATAATTTCTTCAAATATGTTAAAATGATCATCGATTCCTCTTATAACAAGATTACAAAGAGAGTTTGTGTGATACACAAACTCAGAGGCGGCCCCCGTCGGAGTCGGATCCCTGTCAGATCCGCCTATTCGCAAGATGTTTCGGATGTTCCTTCTAAGTCCCTGGCTCAATTCATGTGTGCTCCTATCCTTAAACTATCGCAATATTTCTGAAAGAACAGTAAAGGTTAAATCATATTTTCAAAAGCCTTTAGTGTTTTTTTCTAACCGTGACGGACAGACCAACCAACAGACAAAACGCACAAAAATATGCTTGTTTTATTCTAATGGGGGCACTAAACAATTTTTTAAAAAAAAATCTGATTTTTTTAAAAATTTAAGAAATTAGTTTAGAATCATGTCATTTCCGGGCTTTACGCTAGTACACGAAAGCCGCTGCTAAAAGTTCATTTTAAAAAATGTGCATGATATCTACATGCCGGAAGCATTTCTTATAGTAACATTTCCTCCTTACATTTACGGAATTGTTTTAGAATTGGTGTTTTGTTATTAAAAAATCGCTTGCATAATTAATTTTATAAATTAAACGGTTTGCTTTTAGAAAACTAAAAGTAGCCGTTGCACCTAAACTTTTCAAGCCGCATTTAATGGTGAAAAAATATTTTTCGTATCTCTTCTAGTTTCGGCGCCCTGAGTGTGACAGACGGACTGACGGACATTTTGCACAAACCTAATAGCGGCTTTTTCCCCTTACGGGGCCGCTAAAAATGCTTAAATAGACAACACTAAACGTGTTATCAGATTGGTCCAAAACTATTAAAAAGAATGAGCAAGAATGGATAAAATCCCACACTACAAATAACATAAACCCTCGTGTTCTAGGCTAATGAGTTGATTAGTAATATAACAAGTTTGGTCGATTTGGGTGTCGTTGTAATCTAAATTCTTGATGTATTTTTTTTATTATGAGCTGGCGTGCCTTTTTAATTCTTTTATCGTGGGCCTAATGCACCACTTGAAATCGTACAATGCTCCACTTTTTGTTCATGCTCCATAGGTTGGCCACCCCTGCTCTTTCTGTCCATACCGGAATTCACAAGAACATCATTGTTTGCGTTCGATCTTGCCATCGTATGTCCATAGTGGTGAAAGCGTTCACGAAGCCTTTGTTGCTTTCTATATAGTAGGGCCTATCAAAGTCTCAGGTCCATAACGAAGGGTTGAGAGAACTACTGCTTGGTAGTACGTAGATTACTGCGACAATTTTTGTAAGCAGGTGGTTTTATTCCGCCACACTCTCGCTTGGAGGCGTTCAAAAGTACTAATAGCCCTAACTGGATGAGATCAGTTACTTGTTAAAAGTGAAGCTTCACTTGATACTGTGCTTTCCGGGTATGTAAAATGGTCTGTCATAATAAGCAAGCACACATAAATAGATTTGATTAGCCAGATTTTCGTCAGGAATACTGAATACAAAACATTCAAGAACAAAACTTAATATTTTTTAACAAAAAAAAATGTATCGTAAAAATAACCTAAAAATAATACTTTACGTAACAATGAACAAACCAACAATTTAACCAACAATGATAATATTAATGTGAATGCGTATGAACAGGGCTTTTCTATTTATAACAGTACGCACCGGTACGGCTTACCGGCGTCTTTTTGAATGTGGGGAAAAATTATTACTTTTCATGTATTTTAACGTATATTATTAATTTATTAGTAGCTAAAAGTTAGGCACCTAATCACTGAGTACCGGCAACTTTTTTTTTTTTTACAAAAAAAAAAAAAAGAGACAATGAGAAAATAAGTAAAAAATCGAAATTACCTTGTATTACATAAAAATTAAAACCATTGAGATTTTTTAAAAGTTGTGAAAAAATTCTTTTTGGTTTCTCTTGTCCCCAATCAACACTTGATGTTATTGTGTGTGTGTGTGTTTGTGTGTATGTGAGAGAGAGAGAGAGAGAGAGAATGTCCTTCAGAAATGAAGACTACCGGTGCCACTACTCCTAGTTTCTTTATTTTTTTTCAATGCTTCTTGTTAATTAATCTTTTAAAATAAATTAATACAATAATAACAACCAGTGGCGTCACTAGGGGGGTGCGGTCCGCACCGGGTGACGCCCGATAGGGGGTGACACCCAAGTGTATAAAAGGCACTTAAAAAAAATAATTAAAAAATACCAACTTTAAAATGTGACAGAAACAAAATCATAAAGCTTAGAAATGGTTGAATAAAATTATTCCAAAGGGGGAAAACATCAATAACAAGATTTTCTTGTTTGATAAATAGTGGACATGTCCACAACGAGAAACTCGAGAGAAGACTGAAGAACATTTATCAGGCTTTCAAATTAGGAACAATTTGGGAGCCGGACTTTAGCTTCAAAAAACTGACAGGGACGTTATTGCTATGATTGACGTATAGATGGGAAAACAGGGGGACATCTTGTATTATAGATTGCTTACTATCGCATTGTTTCTAGCAAAGAAAAAGTGGATATATGGTGGCGAATTAAAGAAGAATTTTCATTGAATAATGAAATGATTTTTCTTGGGATTGTGGAAATGTTATCCAAATATGAGCCAGTGCTGAAATAATAACTTATACGATCGCAAGTCAGCGATGAAAAAAAAAGTTAGGCCTACTTTCCAAGCTTGTAACAAAAATATATATATAAATGTTTTATAGATCTCTGAAGTTGTAAGATATATTAACAGTAGCAACGGTAATGTTGAAATGACAGAAATGTAGGATATTCCTCTTAAAGTGGGCCAAATCTGATGTATCAGTTCTGATAATTTAAAACGACTGAAAAGAGATAGGCTTAACTATCGTTATGATGAGCTCAGGGACATGGTAATGCAGCTACAATGTCAAGGATTCATGAAGAAGTGCAGGCAGTAATAAATGAAGAACAGAAAAGAAACTTGAATGGATGTGTACACCGTTTACTTAAGCTATGTGGTCTAAATTCTTAATCGGAAAATATTTTCTAAGTATACTTTCTTGGTTCTCTAGAAAAAGGGTTTTCTATCTTTGCCTCTAATACTAATAGATGGGATAATATAATTAATGATAGCGTGTCATGTGAACATCTCGCTGGTGTGCTCGTCGTGTTTATGTTAGACCCATGAAAGCAAGTTTTTATGAAAGTGTGACGGCGAAAATCTTTGCCGTCTCTCTGAAAATACAAACACTAGAGGCGCAGCACAAATATGATTGCCAGCTGTCTGTGAATACATGCATAACTTTCATGGCTTGACTTTCTTATTGGCAGATGTACTCAAAAAAATAAACTAAACACAAGAGTACCTTCAAATCAAAGTGTTAATTATTTTCAAAGTGGTGGCTAAGCTCGAGCACTTAAACATTTACTCTACGAAATATGTGAAAAGTTAGCTCAAAATGTTATTAAGATAACTTTTCTCAAATCAAAGTAGCATGTTAATGCAAAAGAAAAATAAGTATTAACAATATGAAAATATCAGAAAAGTATTCTTAAGATTTACTTTTCAAATAGAGAGCGAGAAGTTAATACTGAGTGCATCAATCTCTTTTATATTGGGCCTGACAGCAAGATATGTGAACAGAAATACCAAAACTAGAATGCAGCAAAGTTTTGAAGGACGTCAACGAATCTCTACCAGCCTTTAAATTAAACATTTAACTGTTTACAAGGCGTCATGTGAAAAGAAGCTTTGCAAAACTAAATTTAACTAACAACGTTCTCTCATTAAAACATCAACTAATAACGTTCTCTCATTAAAACATCAACTAACAACGTTCTCTCATTAAAACATCAACTAACGACGTTCTCTCATTAAAACATCAACTAACAGAGTTCTCTTATTAAAACATCAACAAACAACGTTCTCTTATTAAAACATCAACTAATAACGTTCTCTTATTAAAACATCAACTGACAAACTTCTCTCATTAAAACATCAAATAACATCGTTCTCTCAGTAAAACACTAAATTGCAACGTTCTCTCATTAAAACATCAACTAACAACCTTTTCTCATTAAAACATCAACTAATAACATTCTCACATTAAAGCATCAACTAACAACTTTCTCTCATCATTTACCAACGTTCAGTCAGTCATTAAAACATTAACTAATAACGTTCTCTTATTAAAACATCAAATAACAACGTTCTCTCATTAAAACATTTATTAACAACTATTAATAATTTTTGAAATCAAATGAAGCAATTGTCTCCATTGAAAACGAAGTCGCAAAATATATTGAGTTTAAAGTTATTTATAAGTTTTCTAATTTGAAATCCTGAAAAAAAGGAAATTTAAATATTTATTTTGTAAAGTTATTGTAAACTTTAAAATGTTAAAAAAACTCTTTAAAAATGTTTGTACCTATCAATATACTTTTCATTAAGTTGCATTTTTCATTAGTTACTACACTATATGTGACTATAATGTTCAAAAGTTTCCATTTAGAGCTGTTTAATGTTTACTTAGGAAACGATGCTCATTTGGTTTTTAATTTCTTTCTATTTTAAACATCGTAGATGTTAATGTATGTAATGATTAACGATAATATGTAAGAGGAAAAAAAAACATAATCGATACTCATTTAAACTTTGTGTAGCAGCAATCTACGAACTGTATTAGTGTGCACACAAAAAAACAACAACTGAACAACGATAGTTTTTTATTTGAAGAATAAGTGGAACGCTGGGGTGTGGGGTGTGACCATGGGCGCCCGCAGGGGGGTGCAAGTGCACCCCCCTGGATTCTGAGTAGCAAAAGTGTAGACAATACAATTTTTTGCAACATTAAATCAATTAACTTCTTAGTAACCACTTAGCAAATAGTAATTCCACTGTAGTACAATCATAAGGATAGTTAATGTTGGAGTTGACTAGTCTAGGTCTAATAGTAGGCTAAAATAGTAGGCTAATAGGAATAGATGGCCGACGTGCACCCCTCTAGATTCTAGTAGCCACATTGTAGCAAATTTTATAAAAATTAATTTCTTAGAAGTAGCAATTTAAGTAGTTTTGCTTCCACCGAAGTACAGCTGTAAGGAAAAACTATTGTTTCAATAAACAAGAATATGCTAATCAGGTGTTGATGGCTGACCATGTACGCTTAATAATAGTCTTGCAATTTTTAGTACTGTAAAAAAAAAAAAAGTGAAATATTCTATTTCACGTAGGCCTAAGTCGTGACAATTTGTTATCTCTTGCACATAATTATTCTTATTATTATATTTAGTTATAAAAGGGCCTAGAATGGGAGAAATATTTTTTCTTTGTCTCGGAGAAGAAATCCTTGCTGATTTTATTTCTATACGATAAATGTGAAAGTTTCTTTGAACAAGAATGAGGAGTGCAGTCATATGTGTAAATGTATTTATGATATGCGGAGTTAAGGTCGGTTTTAGTGCTAAATAGCAGGTTAAACACGTCCACCGGTTTACGATTGCAGACTATACAAGAAAGCTCTTAATAATAATAAAGTTTAATTTTTAGAGCACTGTAGGCTCAATGCACTGTGATAACATTACAAAAATAAAAAGGTTACAAAGACAGTTTGTGAGAAAGCACAAACTCATTATCGGTCCCCGAAGTGGTCCACCCAGGCAGGTAAAAAGACAGGTATCAATATTTTCAGAAAAAAAGCATCATAATTAAATTCTTTCAAAGAAAATGTGCTAATATATGATATTACGTCATTGTTTGTTGTCTATGTTTTTAAGTGAACGCAAAAGAAAGAGCGGAAATAAAAGAGTTCTCCATGTCTACCTTAATGAAGACAAGTCTCGTTACATTGTTTATTGTTAAATTGTAAAGTCTACAGTAGTTAATTAATCTGTGACAACAGAACATGGTGTCAGAAGGGTCAGATCTTGTGATCTGGTGTCAGAAGGGTCAGATCTTGTGATCTGGTGTCAGGTCTTGTGACAGATCTGGAAGGTAGTGGCTTGTAAATTGCTTTTAAATACATTGTATTTGTATCAAGTGGTATATCACTAGTTCATTTGAATTGTTTTAGATCTAGACATCTAGACATAGAATCTAGAATCTATACCCTCTACGAATAATGGAATTATGCGATCCTCCTAAACCGTTGTCACTAGACGGCAATCTATCTGAAAGATGGAAAAAATGGAGACAAAGTTTTGAACTATTTATGGTCGCCACTGAAAAGGATACGAAGCCTGAACCAGTGAAGAAAGCTTTACTGCTACACCTGATCGGTGAACCCGCTCGAGACATCTACAATACTTTTGAAGTAATTGAAGATGAGACTGTAGACAAACTCATTGAAAGGTTTCAGAATCATTTTATGCCTAAGTCCAACACTGTTTATGACAGATTTAAATTCTTTACCAGAAGTCAGAAGGACGGTGAAACGTTTGAACAGTACTATACAGATTTAAAGAATTTGTCCAAAGAATGTAAGTTTGATAACCTTCGTGAGGAACTCATAAGAGATCGATTAGTATGTGGCATACAGTCGGATCGAGTGAGAGAGAGACTTCTGAGAGACGTAGACTTAACTTTAGAGAAAGCAGCAAGCATCATTCGTGCTGACGAGCATACACAGAACCAAATGATGGATATGAAAGGACTACAAATAGATGCTGCTAATAAAGTAAAGAGGACAGAAGAAAGAAAGCCAGTTAAAAACTCACACGAGAGTATGGCAAGGAACCTTGGAACAAGTACCATTAAAGATTGCAGATCTTGTGGTAGATCGCATGGAAAACACAATTGCCCAGCATTCGGACAGACATGTCGAAAATGTAAAAAGAAAAATCATTTCGCTGCAAAATGTTCGAAATATTTCAAGGCTGTTGATTTACTGGAAGATGAAAGTCAAGCAAGCCAAAGAAATGAGTTATGGTTTGAGGCAATTGGCACTGACAACAAAGTCAGAGTTTGGATGGTTGATGTCAATATTATGGGAAAGATGGTCAAAATGAAGATTGACACAGGAGCACAAGCCAATGTGATATCAGAGTCAACGTGGAACACTTTAGAAACTGAAAGTCAGTTAAAACAGTCAAATACTACCCTACGAGCATTAGGGGATGAAGCACTAGAACTGAAGGGAGTTGCATCGGTTACATTTAAAGTCGACGATGTGGAAGTCAAAGATGATCTGTATGTGATCAAGAAAGAAATAAACCCAGTTCTTGGTATGAAGACATCTATTGCTTTAAGACTAATCGAAGCAAAGAAAAACGTCGAAGTACATGATGTCAAGCGACAAAATGAAGTTCCACGAGAGTTGATGCCGAGAAATCAACTAACAACAACTAGTAGACCAAAGTCAGGTTCTCAATTGCATGAAGATGATAAACTATTACGTGCTCAAGAGAAATCGAGACCAGATGAGGACATGATTAAGAAAAATTATAGCGCAACAGGAAAGTTTCTCGGAAGTAATCAGAAGATAAAAGAAATTCGTCGCAAAACTGAAGCTGATGTTAAACTGTTCAAAAGAAACAATGTAAAGAAAAAATTGTTACCTCATGCTGTACCAGACAGACCATGGAGAAAGGTTGCGACAGATTTGTTTGAATGGCGAAACAATGATTATTTGCTAGTTGTGGACTATTTCTCAAAATACCCTGAAATAAAACGACTGGAGAACAAAACAGCAGAATGTGTTATCAGGGCACTGAAAGGAATTTTTGCTAGACATGGCATACCAGAAGAAATAGTGAGCGACAATATGCCATTCAACAGTTATCAATATAGAGAGTTTGTTTCTGAATGGAATTTCAAGATAACTACATCAAGTCCCAGGTACCCTCAATCAAATGGTCAAAGTGAGGTGTATGTTGGTATTGTAAAGCAGATATTCAACAAAGCATACAAAAGTGGGAAAGATCCATATCTCGCTATGCTCGAGTATAGAAATACTCCAATAAGTGGACTGCCGTATTCACCATCACAACTGCTGATGAGTAGAAGACTCAGGGACATAATTCCAACTGATCCCAAACTATTTGAACCATCGATAGCTGAAGATGCAGAGAAATTACTCAACGAACGACAGATGAAAAGCAAAGTAAAATATGATGCAAAAGCAAGACTATCCATCCATCCATCCCAGTGGCGCTACAGCCCTTGGAGGGCTCTGGCCTGCTTGCACACATTCTTCCATTCGGATCTCTCCTGGGCCTTTCGTCTCCATGCCCTAACCCCAAGCTGTTGCAGATCTGCCTCCACATCATCAATCCAACGCATTCGGGGTCTGCCCTTGGGTCGCCTGCCTTTTGGTTTTTGTCGGTATACGATCTTCGCTCCCCTGTTGTCTGGCATTCTTTCAAGGTGTCCTGCCCAACGTAGTCTGTTCTTCTTTATTTCAGTCACTATTGGTGGGTCCTCATATAGTTGATAAATCTCATGGTTGGTGCGTGTCCTCCACCCTGTTTCATCCTGTATGGCACCATAGATTTTCCTGAGGATTTTCCGTTCCCAAGTATTGAGTAAATTTTCAGATGTCTTGGTCAGTGTCCAGGTCTCACTTCCATACATTACTGCTGGCCTTATGATGGTTTTGTATATTATTTTCTTGGTTTTCCTTGAAATTGTTTTGCTCTTGAGTAAATGATGGGTGCTATAAAATGCTCTGTTGCCTCCTGCTAATCTTTCTTTTATTTCTGTTAGTAGGTCGTTTTTGAAATCAATTGTACTTCCTAGATATTTGAAAGTTTGGACATTTTCAAATTTGTGGTCTTTGATTTTTATATATGGTTCCTCTGTTTGATTGTTTCTTGTCATTGAGATGAGCAAGACTACCTAAAGATTATTCTGTCGGAGAGAAGGTGAGAGTGCGTCTAGGACAAACATGACAGAAAGCTGTCGTCATTAAGAAACATCCATCACCCAGATCTTATATCATAAAGACAAATGATGGAAAAACCTACAGAAGAAACCAACGGTTTTTAAATAAGAGTTTTGATGAAGACATCTCTGGGTACTATGATACTGACGAAGACAATGAACAACAAACTGTTAGAACAACCGAAACAGACAGTTATAGACCAACGTCTAGAGAACTTGTCGTGCCAGTCAAAACAACCAGAAGTGGCCGAGTTGTTAAGATTCCTTCTAGATATCAGTAGACCCTAGAACTTTAAAAGGAAGGATGTGCTAATATATGATATTACGTCATTGTTTGTTGTCTATGTTTTTAAGTGAACGCAAAAGAAAGAGCGGAAATAAAAGAGTTTTCTCCATGTCTACCTTAATGAAGACAAGTCTCGTTACATTATTTATTGTTAAATTGTAAAGTCTACAGTAGTTAATTAATCTGTGACAACAGAACAGAAAAAATGACAGAGAAAAATGGGAAAAGAAGGTTGACAGATCTTGTGTGGTCCAGCAGACCATAGGATATGTGAAAGTGAATGTGGAGTCAAATGTGAACCTGGCCTAACTGATGTCTTATAATGAATATCTAATTTATCTAATTGTCTGTAGGGTCAATCTCCAAAAAAAATTCCTTTTGTCACTTACATTACATTTTGAATCCAAGGAGAATTACACCTGATAATATGAATACCTACTTAATTATTGTTGTTTTAAATTATGTTACACTTATTTGCATTTTAAATATATTTTTTTCTCTTAAAAAAAAGGAAACATTATTTTTGGATAGTTGTAATGCTCTGCACGAT
>JADKLZ010014761.1:0-13439 GCA_021533235.1 Biomphalaria straminea | reverse complement strand
CACCATGCTGCGCCATGGGATATTCCCATTTACTTGTTATAAGTAAAGCCATAGACTATATATATATATATATGTGGTAAAGCGAATGCGTGAATTCATGAATAAAAAATTCTATGAATGGAGCTAAGGATGGCTAATTGACCTTAATTTGCACTTAAATGCACTCATGTAACAATGCTTTAGAAAAACCAATATGAATGTTAATTTGATTAAAATATGAAATGAATGGACTATAATTAGTATGTTCATGTGCTAAAGCATAAAACTATATTTGCGAAGAGAAGTTCTATAATCTTCTTAGAGTTGAATTCGAGTTTTAGATCTAGATTCTAGATCTAGATCTAGGAATAGAGACTAAGAGTAAGAGAGATGAGTTACTTTTCGTAGGCCTAATCATGTCTAATGAACGAATGCTCGTAATTAAAGTACTTCTAAAGTGAAACCTGAGAGTATAATCTATCTGTGTACTAGTTTCAATAGTCTTAGGACACAATAATCTGGAAATACTTTTAATATTATGACAAAAATTGAGAAGAAGAGAATTATATAAACACCACTTTCATTCACAAAATAGTGCGGATTGGGATGCACCAATTTCCATTCACACCGCGTGCTGCGCCATGGGATCTTCCCTATTTACTTGTTGCTTGTTTTTGTTTGAACTTTTGAACTTGTCTTTTGAGAAATATATATAGAAGATTGCTACTTTACTTTTGAGTTTTCTATCCTGAAGCCGTTCTAAATTTAGTGATTTTACTAAAGGTGTTACTCTAGTCGCATGTGAATATTCGTTTGTTATGAATCTCACTGCTCTATTTTGTGTCGTTGTAATACAACGAAACAGTGGCGTAGCTATGGATTGGTCTCAAGTAACAGTATATAGAATTTGAGCGTGGTATCAATATTGGAAAACAAGAGTTGTACATTAATCTACCACACCATAAAGTTACCCGATTGGACTATTATTCTTTATTATTATTATTTATTATACATTTATTTCTGTAAGTCTTTTACTCCATATGTCTGTACAGAACCTATACATGCTTCGCCTTTTTTTAAACTACTACTCTGAGGTTCTGTACTTATCCTAAGTTCTGATCGCAGTCTTCACCAGGATTTGAACCCGCTTTACTCCTCAGCCACCTCGACTCATGTACTCCTGACTAGTAGTTAAAAATTTCGTTATTGTTTACAGTTGTGTTTTTTTTTTTTTAAAGTAAGCTTTCGCAAGGTATGTCAAAAAATAATAATTTGCTGCATAGTTAGGGTACTAATAATCCGCCTGCTTCAGCTCTGGTGGCAAAACTTTCACTAATGCTAGACCAAGTCTTATAATTTCAAGACATTTTGAAATTGCATTATTAACTATCTTAACAGGGCCGGACTGCTGTTTTTTTTTTTTTAATACCAAAATTTTGAGCGGTATCAGATATGTAGATAGACTCGTCAGCGGAAATAAAAACATTTCGATAACTGGTTCGTCTGTTACATTTGAATGGAGATGTCTACCCGTATCTTTCTCTCGCCTTGAAAAGAGAAAAGTTGACAACGTCAAAAATATTATTTTTTTTCAGAACATAAAAAAGTTCTTCCATGATACTTCCATCATTGCTAGAAAACACTTTTTTATGCATTCGCCATCGGAATTTTTTTTTTCGTAAATATTCTCATCAATCCTCGTTTCTAGGTGAAGTCTAACAATCGCGTCTGAAAGCAAAAAATGCCGCCTTATTTATTTATTTGTTTCACAAAACTCTTTACGTCCTGTAAAAGAGCCACTATATCTTTTATAAAACAAAATAGTATTATAACAATCCATTGACCCTAACGTAGAGAAACTTTTTTTTTTTTACGAGAGGGGATTTTCTACACTTTTTGCCAACGTTTCGGCGGGCCGGATGGAGCCACGTCGCGGGCCGGATTTTGGGCATCACTGCAATATAAGATACTGTGGAAACGGGTTTACCAGATTTGTTAAAAAGTTTCGATCTTTAATATAGATACAATTAGAATCTCGGTTCCTTTTGTCTATTTTTAGCAAAACAAGACTCTCGTTGGGGGGGGGGGGGGGCGAAGGGGGGTGCAAGAGTATCCTCATTGCACTGTGCGGAGTTATAAAAAAGTTCCCACAACTTTGTCACAATTCAGGCGATGTTCCTCAGGGGGCCGTTACACATAATTCCAAGAGCGTAGCCAATAGAGGTTACAAATTTCTACCAGTGGTTGGGCTCCACTAATAATGTACAGTGAATAGTACCCGCTAAAATTGAAAAAAGACTAAATGTGGCTCAACAAAGATAGCTAAAGCGAACTTTAGGAGTCAGTTGTAGAGATCGGGTCTCAATCAAGGAAATCATATGCCGAACTGGGAGTCATTTATATGCCTATATTTATGTGTTTTCGTTGCTAATTCAATATAGGCCTATATATATATATCTTATACAACTTGTTCTCCACTTGGCTCAAGACAAAATGGCTCACTGACAATTGGTTGGCAGACAAATCGTTCAGTGGATAGTAACATATCCTCGCGTGTTTACATTAAAAGTAGGGCCTAACAAATTGTGATTGCTAGATCGACACAAGACCTGATCCGAGTTTCTTTGGCTTTCTATAGATTGATGACAATATGTGATCGAATCGTTGGGTGAACAATGTGTCATGAACAACTTGTCAGAGCAAGAATGACTAGATAGATGAACGAAGCTATAGATCTAGTCTGTAGAACTCGAAATAGAATAATTATCACCCTCTCATCTAGAAACTAGAATCTATATTGACTAGATCTCTAGATTTATAAATTTGTCTGCTATATTTTTTACTCTGTTTATTTAAAAGTAAATATGGGTAGATTTAACACAAGAAACCATTATCTTATTTCTAGGAGAGGAAATTAGTGAAGCGTTTTTTATATATATTTTTTTATTTATTTTATTTTACGATGTTAAGTTGTCAAAACTCTGCAATCTGCTGTATTCGACCGGTCAAGGACAAAGAGCAAAGTGACGATTCGCGCATGCGCCATTACGTGTTGTAAATATTTAGGTATCCTTCTTTACTTGTGGTTTTTGTGTGGTGCTTCAATTAATTTGGAAAGGGGGTGAGCTAGAAAACATTTTTGGAAAAAGAAGAAGAAATACTTTGTAGGTTATGTTCAGAAAGTTTTCTTTATCTATTAGCTGCACGAATTTAAAAACAAGTAAAACTATAAATTAAAAAAAATAATTTATTAAGTTAAAAGTCGTTTTATTTTGAGACTACCTTACAGAAAGATTTTTACTTGAGTGATTGGGTTTACTGAGGTCTGTTGGGTTCAGACTGTATCAATATTATATAACATTTCATAATTTAAGTATTTTGAAATAAGTTTTTTTTTTACGCATGAGTTGTGACTTCTCTGTTTAACAATGTATTCATAATGGACTGATTAGCATTTACTAAATACCTATTAGCAGCAAACAGTAACATTTTTTTTAAAAATACATCATGATAGATAATACTAGAAAAAAATCAACAGGGGTAAACAACTGTATAAAAAATATATGGTTCTTTAAGAAAAAATCGAAAAATCGCAATGGTTGAAAAGTGCTTAATCATTGAAGGTGCGTCACTCATGGCTGTCCCACAATGCACTTCTAATATGCTATCACATACACACTATTAGTTGAAAATGGCGGCCATATTTGTTGTGCTTAATTTGTGTTGTCCACACTAAAATGACAGCGTTTCGCTCATTTAGACACGTAATGAGAATATAACCTTTTATGGATGTACGTAAACTTGTTTATATTTTTACGATGTTTGTTTTGAAGTCAGTCGTAGAGTCATAGGGAACATAATATTTTATGTAAAATGGAAATTAAAAATCGGATTTTTGATAATCCTCAATCAGTGAATGTTTAAAAATTCAGTTCTTAGAATCTAGGAGAAAAATTATAGCAACTTTCCTGTCAGCCGTAATTATATTCTTTTAATTTCTTTGAGTGAAAAGTATTAGCAGTGAAAAAAATTAATGAAATTTTCATTATGTAGTAATAAAATAATTCCTTAGGCTTAGGAATGCGCGTTCCTTTTACAAATAATAGCTTTTATTCAAAGCCGCCATCTTGAAAAATCTTAATCTTGAACAGAATCTAGCGAGGTTTTTAATTATTGACAAGACTTTCTAATTAATTAAACCCCTGATTGAAGTCAATTTGTTATATTAATATGATCAGTATTTAAAAAATTGCATAGAAAATTATTATTATAGCACTTATGCATATTTTTTACTTGGTGAACATATTGACATTTTTGTAACTTGAAATTTGTAGTGAATCATGTAGATCTATTTTCTTGATTAGTTTTTAATTGTTAATCAATTTTAATTACAGTTCAAAGCTTTTATTGTAAAAGTTCCAATATCAATTTATTTATTTCATTCTAGGAAATGGTATTTTCAGATGACTCTAATATTAAAAGAAAAAGAAAATATGATGATAAACTTTGACAGCTTCTGAAGCCTATCTTGCTTGTTTTTCAGCAAATTTAACAATTAATCAAAGTTATTCACTAGTAATTAATTGTGTTTCAGTGTTATTTATAGTTATTTATAATCTCCATCTGTATGACTTTCATTTGACCTTTATTTGGATAATTTTCATGGGGTACCCATTTTCACAAAAATCACTTGAAACTTAGCACTTGTTCTTTGTCAAGAAGCGTTTATCTTTTAAAACCAATATCACTCAATGTAACTTTTCAGTTTTGTTGCTCTAAATCTAATACTTTTTAACCTCTAGTTGCTTTACTACAATTTTTTAGTAGCCAAAGGCATCAGCTTTGTATTTGTTCAGCTTTTAGGGTATTATCATTTCTTTTCATCTGATGTCAGTCTTACAATTCACTCTTTAGAAAAAAAAACAACAATTGCATGATTTAAAAAATTTCGTATACACTTTATATTATTTATTATCTCTTGTTTGTACTTTTTACATGCACACATTTAGACTACTTAGTAGTAGAGTAGTGGTCTGTAAATGAGTGTTTTACTCAAAGCTCTGTTATAGAGGCTAGGGTAATCTTATTTAATTAACAATTCTAAAAGTAATGATTTTTAAATATAAAGTCATTATCTGTATGTACATAGGCTGCTTACATTACATCGTTTCCCCCGGTTGTTAAAAACTGTTAATAAAACTTTTTTTTTACAGGTTTTCTTTTACATCGACTTAATTGTGTTATTGAACAAATGCCTTTTTCAAAGGAGGGTGGCACTAAACATTAGCTGATTTTCAAGCATAATTGAATGTGTTCCATTTAAAATGTTACATTTTTTTATCTACTATGCTATGTAAAGTAAAAAAAATATGTTTTTATCCAATTTTAAAGGGGACCCATTTTTGCTATTTTGTGGCTAAATTGGAACTTAGAATTTTCTTAGCAGTGTTAACTTCTTAGAAGCATTGAATAATGTAATGCTTAATAAGTGGTATCTCTTGCTTGTATTGTATATTTAGTTAATTTAAACAACTTGTAGCATTTATATTATCTTTATAATCATTTTTTAATATTCTCATTTGATAAATGTAATTTTTTCATCATTGAAAAAGAAATGTTGACTTAAAAACAACAACATACTATTGAATACTATTGAAACACTCAGCTTAGAATTAAACGTATGGGTGTAGGCAAAGTTTTGACACAAAATTGTCTTTTGTTATATTGTATTGAGTAGTTTTTGTATTGTTGTGAACAAAAGAGCTTTAGATTTGTTTCTTTGTTTTTGTTTTTTAGGTGTTAGCTCAACAGCGTTGAGACATTCTTTGATAAGTAATATTACTAATATATAAATTAATATATTGTGGGCACTATTAATCTACTAATGTTTTTATCAAACAGGTAGGGCTATCTTCACTACCTGACCTGACTACTCCCTTATTTGGGCCCAGTAGCAAGAGTAAGGCTAGTGACGATTTAGAAACGGAGCAACATTCACACCTTATAGGCAATGGCCTTGAAGATTCCATGTCTGAATCAAGGTTAGATTTTTTATGTGCCTGTCTTTTTTATGTATACTAGTATATAACTTCCTTAAAACCAAATTCAAGTAATCATTTTTAGTATAATTTTACAAGTTAGAATCTCTCACCTATATCCAAAGATATATATACACAAGCCTAGATGCTACAATTTATAAGAAAATAACATTTTTTAAAATGAAGCCTGCAGTTTTAAAAACATTATTTATATGTTTTTGTTCGTTTTGTTGTATTTCATGATAAACTAATGTTTGTTATAACATTTAAAATATTGGAAAATGTCAAATTTTATTGAATTATAGACACACATGGAATAGATCGCTAGAAAAATTGGGACTTGGGCATTTTTTTTTTGTAAAATAATAAATCAAGATTTTTTAAAAAATTTGGCACCATATATTTTCTTTATCATTTTAACAATATTGATATAAAAACTTTTATGTTTATATCTTGTAAAAAGTTTTAGACTATTTGATGTGAACATTTTTACATAGTGCTTTAAACTTTGAGCATTATTAAAAAAAATAATAATTATTATTATTATGTTTGGTGTAAAGCACACCTTTTAAAACAAATTTTATGGATAATACAGATTATTATTATTATTATTATGAGCAGTTGTTAATAAGCATTTAAATTAAATAGGCATGTTTCCTTTTTTTTTTATAAATTTGATGTACACTTTTGAAAGGAATTAATCAAAAGTGTGCATAGTAAATTTCATATCCAAGATTGCTACTCCTACAAATGATTACATTTAAAAAAAATAGATCTTTTTTTGTAAACTGAAGCCGGAACATTGTCATGTTGGGGCATACTTTGCCCGGTTCCATCTGAACTACGACTCCTGATGCCGTCACTGTGGAAAGAGCGTCGAAACAGTGTCGCATATCTTGTATGAGTGTCCCCAGCCCCGAGAGCTAAGGGGGGGCATGTCTGAGCAGTCACTCGGCTTGTATCATAGCTACAAGGCATTACCCCAAAGCATTACCCAGATCACTACGGGAGGATTGAGTCCTTCCTGCTCTGATTTTATGTAAAAAATTATACAAGTGAAAAAAGTAGTTGTAGAAAACCTAGCTCATATGACTTAGTGATGATTACTGATATTATGGCAGCTTTTCAAGAGATTTGTGTGTCTTTGAATTACTTCATTTTTACTATTATTCACTTTATTATTATTAATTGTAAAGTTTAATTTAAAAAAAAAATAAAATTTTTTGTTTGTTTTTTCAAATGCGAGCCTAACTAAATATGAAACATCAAATATAGCTAATTTTAAAAAATGTCTTAGTTATAATAAGTAACATGATTTTATATTTGCTAATTTACAGCGGCTCAAGTTCTGATTCCGATGCAGATAATGACGATGTGAAAAACAAAAATATTTCTTCGTCTGAGGACGAAACTGAACTCTCAAAGCAAACAAATTTAACTGACGAGGATGATGAAGAAGAGGATAAAAAATCGAAAGACTCTAGTTCTGATGACAATGTTGAATCTGAAAAAAATGATTCGCACTCAGAATGTGGTGAAGAGAAAAAGGATTCTAATTCTGAAGCTGATTCTTCTGATGATGAAAATGATGAAGCGAGGAAAGCGCAGTCGAAGAAGGAAGCTCGCAAATCAGACATCAAGCGAGCACTCTTTGACACTGACTCCCAAGACACCTGTGATAATGAAACAACCAGAAGTAGTGGAGGAAGACGGGTCTCCGCAATCCGAGAATTAAAAGACGTAAGTATAATTATTTATAGTTTTTTTTTTTTTTTGCCATTGATTTTCAAATGTAGTCATTTTGGTGACAAAATAAAATGTTTACATTTAGATTTATATTTAAATATTTACAAAAAAATGTGTTTAAAAAATATTAGTTAGTTATAGACAAGGGAATTGGTTACCTTGGTAATTCAATATTTGTTGAAGAAATCATCACTAAAAATGGCATTGTTTCAATGTAGTGTTCTGTATTGGTTGTTATGTCACCCATTAGATCAGTTATTGAAGTAATAGCTATTAAAAATGGGATCCATTTCAAAAACAAAAATAAAAACATTAATAAGATAGAAATGAAAATTAGTTTCTGAACTTTTTTTTTTTTTAAACATTTTTTTTTTAGAATATGCAAATTTACAACTGTCTTTGAAAATATGATCAGAACAAAGAAATTGTTAATACAACTTTAACTTAGCTTTTACAATTCTGTTTTTATTTTGGTTAACAGTTTTATTTCCTTTGATGGAAATATTTTCTTTTAACAATACATCTTAGTGCAGTTCTGATGTTATTCCCAAAGTTCCAATGTTGTTCACAAAGTTGCGGTGGTCTCCTGAAATAATCATAAATTATCTGAATGCTAAAGCAAAATTTAAAATTGGAATGTGTGGCTGAGTGGCACTTGGCTGCCTATCTGGTTGACTCGAATTTATATCCTGAGTTGTGTCTGCTGAGTGCCCCCTCTACAAAAGAGATTGGACCATATGCACTGCGTATGCTATACAAGTAATTTTTAAAAAAAAGTTATTATGGGAAATTGATGGGCTAATGTCAGGGGAAAAAAACACTTGTTGGCTTTTGTCTTGTCAAAATTGAATAATATGGTGCATTTGAATCAAAACAGGAAGTTACCAAGTGATCCACGCACATTCTTCTATTTATTTATATTTTTTAAAAAGAGTCATATCATATTTGAAAATAATGAAACAAAAAACTCTGCCAAGTAGTTTTTCCTGGCTAATTCAGACAACCCTTTCCATGCTCTAGGGCAGTCTACGAGCACTATGGAAGAAGCAGCACTTGTACACATTTTTCTTAGCCAATGGAACTATGTTCTTTTCTTGTTTTCTATTACTTACTTATCTATAGTTGAAGTGTTTCTCTTAAAATAAAACTCTTGAAATCTGCTGATTTCTTGACTTGTAGCATGTAAGAGGTTTTAGCATCACAAGTGATGGTGATCAGTGCCTATATTCCCTTTAATCTGGTGTGGGAGCACATGTATTTATGACAGTAACTCACTCTGATACACTCAGTATCTTTTTGCATACTTGGGATTTTTGCAATCAAATGTTTGATCACTTCTACTCATCCATCATCAAATTTTGCATAGTAGCTTATGCTTGGTGACAGCACAGGATTCAATAGAAAGAATCAACCAATTAGTTAATAAGTTGTAATTAACTTGTTTAGCTTTTATTGAGAAAACATGCTAAGCTAAGGGGAGATAAACCTACATAGAGAATTTAAGGTAATTAAGTAATTATTTTAAATTTTAATTTTTACTTTATATTATTTGATCTTTTCCCAGTGTTTTTCTCTTCTCTCTTTAACTTGGTAAGGTTCCTGTTGGACAAAATTTGATAGTTGGGAATCTTGTGACTTTGAATTTTTTTTTTTTTTTACATGTGCCAGGCCCTTGACACTTTGAAATCTACATCCTATCTCAGAAATGTTGAATGAGTAATATACAAACAAGATGTAATGAAACTTAAAATTAAATGAGCTGAGTAAAATTTATTTGCATACTCAGTTTTAATTTTACCCTTTGCTAGCTATTTTTGGAAATTATATATTGCCTTCTTTTATTCATTGCAATTCATTCCTGTTAACCAAACTTTTGTAGGGTTTGTGTGTCTGCCAACTTGGTACTGTCAGTATCTTCAGCATGTTGATGATAGCAAGAAAATGCTTTCTCCTTCCTTAACCTTATATCTTTTCAATAATCATCCCTTCCAATGCGGGATGTTTCGCAAAAACTTGTCTACCTGAGGGGCTCAAGTTGGAATGATTTGACCAGAAATCTTTTGTTAGTTTGACTCTAGTTGAATTGTTTACTGTGTATCTAAAGGCAGCTGAAAATCTTCCAGATACCTCTTCCCCTCTAATGCACACAAAAGATTGTTGAAGAGGGCAGTAAGCTTGCGTGTGGAGATTGGAAGTTGAACTATATGAAAGCAATAATTAACAATCTTTTTCTCCATTATCACTATTATAAAGTGCCTCTTGTGTTGAAATGTTCTGTAGGCCATTACTACTACAAACATTGATTTGCAGGAAGAATATTCAATTTGTTTTATAGTGAATTTTGATTTGTAAACTTCAACATAAACTGTTACAGGAATGGGATCAGAAGCCAGATCTCTATGGCATTAGACGTTCTGGAAGATCAAGAAGAGAGGTGGTCAGATACAATGTAGGGGTGAGTATTAGAATAGGACAGAATAGGATCATTTATATATAAATGCTTTACTCTCTGCTAATGTATGGTTGCTGCTAGAAATCAGAACTGAATTCTTTTTGTTTATAATTAAATATCTGTAAACACAGTACAATGCTTCCAGATCTCATGAAAGCAAGAAATAAAAAAAAAATTCCAGGATGTTTAAACAAAAGATTTGATTTAAAATGTAGTTAGAAATTAGATGCTGTGAAAGGTCATATTAAATTAATTAGTATTAGTGGGAAAATTTTAAAAAAAATCAACTTGACCAATGACATTAGTGACATACTTAAACATCAGAACTAAGTGGAACATACTCAGTATTTGTATTTGAGACCATGACCAGCATCTACATGAAAGATGATTTGTGTCAACTAATTTAACCCATTTGTTCCTGACCCATTAAAAAAAAACCATATATAAATCCTTAACAAAGGATGATTCTGCAAGAAAAATACAAGAAGTTGAGAATTATTACACTTTAAAAAAAGCTTCTGTGAAACAGCAAAGCAATGTCTTTCACACGAATAGATTTTGCAAAAGTTGCAATCAAAAGATAATGTGACAGTAATTAAGATGGTATCTAACTAGTTAAAAGCTAAAGAACTGTCTTCTGTATTAAGAATGGATCCAGACTAAACATATACCAACCAAAATTGAAATCAGCTTGTCCTTAGTTAGGAATGTGCTTTGAGACCAAGTAATTGAAGTGAATTGTGTATTTTCAGAATCCCAGTGACAGTGAGGGTGAAAAGAGGAAAGGTAGAAGGCGAAGAGAGTAAGTTGAGACAATGTATGTATACTACAAGTTGTCTAGAACATTCTCATGTCTTAGCATATGGTTTTACATGATCATCTTTACCTCCAGGTCTGAAGACTGGAAAAGTCAGGATGATGACAACGATGACAGTGATGAAGAAAGTAGTGGCAGTGAGGATTTCAAACCTAAATCAACCAGACGGTAACTGAACATACTTATTGAAATAATTTTGTTCAGCATATCTTAAATTTAAAATGGGTCTACTAGAGAAAACTAGTTAGTTACTTTCAAAGTAATTTGAACTTGTTAGATTTTCTGTTAGATTTTATTTTTATTTTAGTATTAATGATTGTTTGAAAAATTTCTAAAAAGAATTGGAATGAAGAGGAACAGGAACATTGATAAGTAAAAAAAAAAGACTTTTTGTTTTTAAATTTTGGTTTGGCTTATTTACTCTTGTGATCAAAGGAAACTCAAAATAAAATATTTTTCAGAATTCGCCCTCCCACAAGAGTTGCCAAAAAACGCTCATCTAAAGTTGCCAGTAGAACTAAAGGAAGGACCAAAAACTTGTCATCATCTGAGTCTTCAGAGGATAGTGATTCCTACAGTAGACCAATACCACAAAGGAAAACTGCACAAAAGATTAGGTAATTCAGTTTTCCAGGGTTATCCTAAGTGTTTGTGTTTATGGAAGCATGTTTAAAACTTAATAACATGATAGCATTGACAAGTTTAATGAAGTCTCAAAAACTTTTCTTCCAGATTGTATGATAACTAAGAGAAGTTATTTCTTAGGTATGAGTGACTTTCGAGTACCACCTAAGAAACCTAACACTTACCTTTGCTTATAGCCCCAGTAATGACATTAGTAGTTTAGATCTTATTTAGTGGAGGAAAAAAAAGTCAAGCGCTAAGTGAGGGGATGGAGAGTGTACCTTTGAATCTCTTGACAAAAGATATAGAAACATTTGTTTTAATCTAGCAGCATGTCCAGCCAGAACCAAAGATTTTTTTAATTCATTTTTTTTTTAAAAATATACTCTAGTTCAATCTTTTATGTACATGTACAAGAGGTCACACTGTGAAATAAGACTAACAACAGCAAATTCCTTACAAATTACAAATATGCTAGTGTTAAAGAATATAGGCTAGCTCCCTTTTGTTTTCTGTGTAGTTATAAAGAAGACACTGATGAAGCAACAGACTCTGATGACATCATTGAAGCTGCTACTCCCATGGCTGATATGGAAGAAGAAAACAGAGAAACTATTGAGAGGGTGTTGGAAGTAAGGCAAGGGAAAAAAGGAGGTGAGTAACAATGGCTGTTTCTATTTATCCTGAGTTATATACTTACAGCCAAATAGTAGATCCAGTCTTAGTGTTTACTGTATTTCTTGTTTCAGTCAAATAGTAGATCCAGTCTTAGTGTTTACTGTATCTCTGTTTCAGCTACAGGTCACAAGACCACTTTGTATAATGTCAGAGAAAATGGTGATCCAAACTTGAGCCCTTTAAAGGAAGGAGAGAAAGAGGAAAAAGAAACTCACTATTTAATCAAATGGAAGGGCTGGTCCCACATCCATAACACCTGGGAGACTGAAGCATCCTTGCGGGAGCAGAAAGTCAATGGCATCAAGAAATTGGAAAATTTTATGAAAAGAGAAAATGAAATCCGTGAATGGTCAGTAGTTGTTTATTTTAGACTGTAATCTAGTTATTTGATCTATCTAGTGTTTACTTGAATTAAGATTTATTGTTGACATATTTTGTATCACCTGATTCCAGGAAAGAAAATGCCACTCCAGAAGATGTAGAATATTATGACTGTCAACAGGAAATGATGCAAGATCTGACAGAGTCTCATAAAAATGTAGAAAGAATAATAAGTAAGTAGTTGAGATTCAATTGATAAATTGTCTTAACGATATGAGTTTGTCCTATTATACTTAAAGGCTAACACGACTTGCTTGTTTACTATTGTAGGTCATCGTAAAGAAACCAATGGCACTGCAGATTATATGTGTAAGTGGAATGGATTGCCCTACTCTGAGTGTACTTGGGAAGATGGAGAACTTGCTTCCAAATTGTTTCAAAGTCACATTGACAAATATCTGGCCAGGAACAAATCTCAGTGTATACCAACAAAGTTGACCAAAGTAGGTTCATTTTGTACTCTTTTTAAGTCTTTGTATGCTTCCTGGAACTGATGGAGATTGGATTCATTATCTTTCTCTGCTGACCATTACAGGTGTTGAAGGTGAGACCAAAGTTTATACCACTCAAGTCTCAGCCCCCTTACATTGGAGGAGTGGATAACTTAGTACTGAGGGACTACCAATTGGATGGTCTGAACTGGTTGATTCACTCCTGGTGCAAGTAAGTGCTCACACACAAATTTATTTAACAATTCCTTTATTCAGCTTGCTAATTCATGGAC
>JADKLZ010014737.1:0-12733 GCA_021533235.1 Biomphalaria straminea | reverse complement strand
GACATAGTTAAATAGGTCTGACATAGTTAAATAGGTCTGACATAGTTCAATAGGTCTGACATAGTTATCGCGTTTAATCATTACTTGTAACAATTTTTCTAGCATTATTTTTAGTTATATTGCTAATTAATACAGGGGGAGAACAAAAAATTCATAGAATGTGTTTCAGAAATATTAGGGACCTGCGAATATTCGATATTCGATTCGAATTTCGAATATTAAAAGAATATTCGAATTCGATTCGAAATTATTTTAAATTTTCGAATGTTCGAATATTTTCAAAAAAAGTAATGCTTTTTTTTGTGGATAATTCAAGCTCGGTTTTGGTGTGCAACTTTCAATCAATGCTGCTTTAGATGCTCAAAAAATCATTCAGAACCTAATCAGTCATGTTCACAGGATTGCTGGCTTTTTTTCATTCATCAACTGTTGGTCAAACTATGTTGTCCAAATATCAAACTGATCAATGAATGAAGGAATCAAAGCCTCCTTTAGATGTTATTACTAGATTCAATAGTACATATTATTTGCTGGAATGGATTGACCAAAACTCTGTTCCTGTCTCTCTTGCACTTGTAGAATGTGGTGTTAAAAAGAAATGTGCAAGAAATCCACCAAAACCATTAACACAAACTTTACAAGATACTCTGAAAGCTTCTCTTCCAATTCTAAGACCAACAGCAGAAGCAACAACAGTTTTGAGTGCTGATTCCAATGTCAGCATAATTTTGATCTATCCTTACATTTTTACATTGAAGGAAGAGTTAGTGTCCAAATCACCAACAGGTCTCCAACAATTTCGAGATGAGCTATTGAAACAACTTGGAGCAAGATTTGATTTGACAATGGATCATCTCCTGGCAGCCACATTCATTGATCCAAGATTTAAACACTACTTATTTTCAGAAGCTGAAACTAAAAAAGCTGTCTTATTTGTAGAGACAATATTGGCTAACTCTGACGGAAGCAAAATTGGCAAAAATTCTGATGAATTGCCACGTGAAAGTCTTGTTCAAGACAGGAATAGGGGAAGCCTTATGGATTCAATGTTCACGAAAGTGCATGATGCTCAAGGAGATACCAGAATCAACAAAATTTCCACCATTTCTGAGCAAATTAAGGATGAAGTCAGTTTGTATTCGAAGCAAGCAGTTGTAAATCGAAACATTTTAAAAGTATTAATATTTTTCCACTTTTGGCCAGAGCAGCTAGGAATTTGCTTGTAATTCAGGCAACAAATTGTTCATAAGAAAGACTTAATTCAGTAGGAGGACAAATTATTACTGACCATCGTCACAATCTCTCGGAAAATAATGCTGAAACTTTGATTTGGGCCAAAATAAATAAAGATCTACTTTTTTAAAACGCGAGGGCGCGGTGGTTGAGCGGTAAAGCGTTTGGCTTCCGTACTGGAGGTCCCGGGTTCGAATCCTGGTGAAGACTGAGATTTTTATTTCGGAATTTTCGGGCGCCCTTGAGTCTACCAAGCTCTAACGGGTACCTGACATTAGTTGGGGAAAAGTAAAGGCGGTTGGTCGTTGTGCTGGCCACATGACACCCTCGTTAACCGTAGGCCACAGAATCAGATGACCTTTACATCATCTGCCCTATAGACCACAAGGTCTGAAAGGGGGAACTTTTTTTAAAACGCCTGCTTTGCAATTTAATTATTGCTAACATTTTAATGTGTTTCAGTATAAATAAACATAATATAATAAAAAATTTTAATTTCATTTTGTATTTTACACTTGTTGGTTGTCAAGTTTTTTCAAGAATATTCGATTCGAATTCGATTCGAATGTCGAATATTTTCTGATATTCGATTCGATATTCGATTCGAAAAAAATTTCCTGATTCGCAGGTCCCTAAGAAATATCTCTGCAGTTTTCCAAACATGCAATGCTTTACTAGAATTAAATCAATTAACATACAGATTAAATAGAAGTAATATTTTGTAATGTTGAAATACACTGTTAGACATAAAATATATTTTTTTTTATTTAAGTAGCCAAAAATGAAAGCTTATGAATATATTTATTTTGATCATCATCATCATCATCAAACTCCATTTGAGTGAGGGCTTGAGAGGCTTAAATCCTCTCTTGCAAAAGCCCTGGACAGAAACCCTGCTGTCTTGCGTAGTGCGTAGGCGTCACCATACAGGTCGAGAAATTTTGGTTTCCCAGACCTGTCGAGACGGAGATCAGCAAGTCTGGGGCAGTCGAACAGAATATGAGACACGGTTTCCTCTTCTTCCCCGCAGCGGGGGCACCGTGAGTCAAAATTTGGCCATAACCGTGAAAGTATGAGCCAACAGGACAGTGGCCTGTCCTGCACTGTGCTATAACAGCTTGCTCAGGCCTGGACAGCCTCCACCACGGGGAAGTGCGGTCAGGGCGCCTCATGCGCTCCCAGACTCCACGGGCTTTTTGGGACTTGTCCCAGCACTCAAACCACTTTTCCATTTCAGTTTTTTTTTAATTGTAGCCAGGGCATGGTGAAAACTTACAGCCTGTTCAGTTGGTGGAATTTGTCCTCCCTGGTGGGCCAAGGAGTCTGCAATAGTGTTACCAGTCACACCTATGTGACTCGGTACCCACTGCATTATCACAGGAATGCCATAGCGCTGCTTCATGTTGTGTGAGGCCATGATGACAGTGTCGATATTGGGGGGCCATGGTCCAGGGCTTTGCAAAGCCTGTAGTACAGGTTTTGAGTCAGTGACCACAACAATCCGTGTTGCCCTCAAATGTCCCTCGCCGAGATGTGAGTCAATGACCTTTAGGGCTTCACAGACTGCCATGGTCTCCGCATCAAAACTGCAAACACTACCACATGGTCCAAAGATTTTAACTAAGTGGGAGCCAGGAAAGTCGATGTAGGTTCCATAGCCTGCTCTTTCGGAGTCCAACAATGCCGACCCATCAGTGTATGCAAAAATAGCACAGGGTTTGAAAGCATTAATGGTCTCCAGTGCTATTATTTGGAGGTCGTTAGATGAACGATTTTGCTTGGTGGCGTTAGGATCTGCTAGTCTCAGTCGTACGTCTGGGGTAGTTGGGCGACACCAGGGGGGAAGGGGGTGAAAACGTTGGATTTTTTGTCGGTTGGTGGAGAGGCCAGCTTTATCAAATAGTCTAGTGGCATGGTGCATAAAAGACTGCATCTTGATACGTCTTCTGCATCTCCAACCATCCACTAGTTTTCTAGCTGGGAGGTTTTCGTCCAGCCTTTTATATCGCTCAAAGCAGGTCAGTACTGACCTTTCCCGCCTAAGGTTTAGTGGACCAACATTAGCCATTATTTCAGCCGCATTTACTGTACTTGTCCTAAAGGTACCACAGACAAATCTTAGTGCTTGGGACTGTATTTTATCAAGCTGTTCAAGAGCAGTCCTAGAGCCATAAATTTGCACAGGTAGGCTGTAGTCTATCTGTGATCGGACTGCTCCTAAATACAGGGATCGGAGCATGTCTGCTCGGGCTCCCCACTTCGTGGATGCCAGCTTCCGCACAATGCAAAGTTTCCCTGAGGCCTTTCTTGCAACATCCTGAATGTGCTCACACATTTTTAGTTTGCGATCTAAAGTTACACCAAGGTACTTGGGTAGCTTTTCCATGCTGAGAGCCACTCCGTTAAGGGAGAGCCGTAAAGGTTGTTCGAGAATGCCAGTCCCGAGCGTGAACAGGGAATAGACTGTCTTGGAGGTGTTTATTTCTAGCCTCCATTTTTGTGTGTATGAGCAGAGCGTATGGAGATCTTCTTGCAACACTTTTTGTATAGAGGCTGCGCTCCTTTTTGGCTATATTGCTAATTAATACAGGGGGAGAACAAAAAATTCATAGAATGTGTTTCAGAAATATCTCTGCAGTTTTCCAAACATGCAATGCTTTACTAGAATTAAATCAATTAACATACAGATTAAATAGAAGTAATATTTTGTAACGTTGAAATACACTGTTAGACATAAAATATATTTTTTTTTTTATTTAAGTAACCAAAAATGAAAGTTTATGAATATATTCATTTTGATAGAAGAAAAGAAAAAAGCACGTGTCATTTCTGTTACAAGAAAAAAAAACAATGAAACTACATAATGAACATATAGTATTTATGAGAACTAAATTGTACCGTACAACTTTTTTGTATGTCTCAAGATAAAAGTGAAATTTGCTTGCATAGTCCTGACTTTAACAAATCGATAATTTGATTTAATTTTTTCTGTTTTGTTTTTCAGAAAGATGATCTGATAACATTGCAACGTCTTAAGAAGACATCATCAAAAGTTCAGAAGATTAACAAGTGTCAACACTCGTACGCCATGAAACGATAAGGTAAGAATTTATTTAACGAAAGGGAAATAACTAGTTTTTTTTTAAATAATAATGTTTTATACTTGTTCTTTCCCTTTGTATAAAACAAGTTACTTTTAAAAGTTGGTATTTATTTAAAAAAAACAAAACTTAACATTTTTCTAAAATGAATTTAGTAACACTAATCAACAGAGCTGCTTTTTAAAATTTATATTTGATGGTTATGTTTTGAATAATCTTAAATTTTTAACGCAATTTTTTGCCTTCACAAAATAACAAATAACAGGATTTGGTACTAGCTTTTTGTTAACTTAATCCTGCTCATAAAACCTGGAAGTCACTTGGCAACTTTAGTTAGACACAAATTTTACACAACTTGTAAAATACTAATAAATAAAATGACAATAGCAATAGACAAATAAATAATCATACTAGATAATTATAATAAATAATAAATAAACATTAATGGATTTTTCCTGAATTTGCTATCCCATAGCGAATTTAATTCCCGTAAGTCTCTGATAGTGATAATGACTTTATATATATTCTATATTCATAATAATACTAGAAATAATAATTGGCAAAATAAATCTGTTTCTATACCAAGGGCAGTAGCTCTAGTCAAACGTTACATTTTTTTTTACATCCCTTTGTCTTTGAATTGTAAAAAAAAAAAACTTGATACGGAAGACGTAAATGTTATATTTTATTTTTTTTCTTTTCACTAAAGTGAAGCTCATCAACTCTTCCTCTAATGCTTATTTGGTTGAGTTTGGTATTCCGATGGACGAACGTGTGAAATGTTAAAACTATTTGTTAAATGTTTTAAATTTCTTTCATCCATTTTCCTTGCTCGCCAACTATCAGAACTATCTCAGTATCTGTTTAGTGAAATCTAAACTCTGACGTGATGCCTGGATGCGCCTTAAAATTCCAAGGCTTGTAAGCTTTACATATCTTCTTATCATTGTCTGTTGTATCATTCGAAATATGCATTTTCAATAATAGCCCCTATTTCTTAGCTGTTTCTATATCCATTTATTTTACTCTTTTTTTTTTTTTTCATGGAATGGTCACCTAAAGGCTAAGTAAAATACTTCTCCCGCCTCTTTCTCCCACCCCCACCATTCCCGGTTCCACCATCACTGGCCACCTGCATAAAACTCCCTCTTGCTATTGACTGGCAGTGAACGCGTTTGAATGGTCGCGGCCCTGTACCAGAGCGGACCAATGGCCTTCGGTCTTCAATAACGGCGCGATGGAATTGTTGTTTTTTTTTTAACGTGGGAAGAGGAAGATTAAGAAAAAAAAAAAGGGGGGGGGGGTAAATTACAATTTGTGGTAACATTGACTTCTCGGAATGACTGGAATGGCAGTGTTTGTAAACCGACATTTTGCTGACTTCTGTCAGATTTGCCTTAGTATTAAATAATTTTTTTTTGTACGTGCGAATCTAAACATTGAGGCAGTGGTGTACATGGGGTTGTCAGGCGCCCAGTGCTGTAACGCCATCCCCTGCCCACACTCCACACCTTATAACAAGGCTGTCATTCATACCTGCATACCAGTGGTCAGCAAGGAGCGATACAAGAGTTACATATATTAAACGAGCTTAACGATTGTAGCGACAAAATTATATATTTTATGTACATACTGTTTTTACATCAATTTTAGCGCCCCTCGGCACCCGGAGGAGGTGCGGTGGATGAGCGGTAAAGCGCTTGGCTGCTGAACCGGGTTCTAATCCTGGTGAATGCAAATTTTTTTTTCGGGATTCTTGGGCGCCTTTGAGTCCACCCAGCTCTAATGGGTACCTGACATTAATTGGGGAAATGTATAGGCGGTTGGTCGTTGTGCTGGCCACATGACACCCTCGTTAACCGTGGGCCACAGAATCAGATGACCTTTACATCATCTGCCCTATAGACCACAAGGTCTGAAAGGGGAACTTTTTTTTTTTACTTTCGGCACACGTAGAGGCTGCATCGCTCTCTCTCTCCCTCTCTCTCTCTCTCTCTCTCTCTCTCCCTCTCTCTCTCTCTCTCTCTCCCCCTTTGGTAAGTCACTACATTGTGGAGAGGTCGGGATCTGAGTAAGGGTTTTGATCGTTTGAAATGAACTTCGATGCCATAGTTGAATTTACGCAGTGAATATGGGTGTTATCTTTCACACTATATATATTTTTAAATCTCATCATCTTGTTACTATTTCTAAAACATTTAACTTTGAACCATAGATACTGATGTAGAAAGTCAACTAGAAAGCAAAGTAGACTCGTGAGTTTGACGAGAAATGAATCTATTTAGCTAGGCAATAGACAAACCGCGTCACGTAACTAAGTAAAAGGAATAATACTCAAAACACTGAACCATAACTTACAAATATAAACAAAGAATATAATAAAATACTCAAATACATCTATCCATCCCAGTGGCGCTACAGCCCATGAAGGGCTCTGGCCTGTTTCAACACATCCTTCAATTCAGATCTCTCCTGGGCCTTTCGTCTCCACGCCCTAACCCCAAGCTGTTGCAGATCTGCTTCCCCATCATCAATCCATCGCTTTCGGGGTCTGCCTTTGGGTCGCCTGCCTTTTGGTTTTTGCCTGTATATGATTTTAGCTCCTCTGTTATTTGACATTCTTTCAATGTGACCTGCCCAACGTAGTCTGTTCTTTTTTATACTCAAACACACAATGATAAAATTGCATTTATTTCCTATGCTAGGACAAATTCATACTAGTGCCGTTATAGCATGGAAACGGGTCGCCTGAATCGGCCAGGAAAGCCAATGTTTTAGCAGAGTTTTAAAATTCGAATTAATATGAACAAATATGTGAACACGGGGTTCGGTTAGGTCGTAAAGTTCGCTCGGACGGAACGTCGGTACAGTATAAGATAAGAAGGGATGATATTTAGATGGAATAACCCATGATGTCATATTTAAATTTACAATCGAAGATAGAGACCCAGTTAAATTTACGCTTATCTTTTTTTTTTAAACTCTTCTAGTTTCTATATATATTACACTTCTCCCTTTAAAATCCATCATTGCGCAGTAGACCTGTTGATCAGGTGTACTAGCAGTGGTGTAGCCTAGTGAGAGTGCGTGCTGTGCGGACCGCACCGGGCGACACCATTCAGGGAACACCAAATACAAGGATATGAAATTTGATATTTTTTTAATTTGTGTACCAATCAATAAATGTAGATTATTAACGCATTGTATTAGGTTTCAACAAAAAGAATAAAACTACAGATTATTTTGGAAACCTTTTTTTTTTCGGAAAGGGGCGACACCATTAGCAAATCGCACATGGTGACACAATACCAACGCTTCTGACATACTAGAGAATTGACATATGGTGCTGAGAGGGAGGGGCAGTGGTACATTTACTTATTACTACAGCATCCATTTCTAGTCTTTTCTTTATAATACCTAGCTTTTCAGAATATTCTCGATTTCTATTTTAATAAATGAACATCTCATCGTTCGTCCACCTTTTCTTAAAGGTCATCAATCGTAACTGTAGGTCGTGACCCCCAACCTTTTGTACTGCACTCCTTCAGTCCAAGTCGTGGCGGCTTTTTATGATAAATACTCTATGGCGTAGATGAACATTAATATTCGTTCGGGGAAAAGAGAGAAAAAAAAAAAAAAAGGTTCTTGATACTAAAAGAATTGAAACCACGTGACATGCCCAAACGACCTCGACGTGGTTCTAGCCCGTCACTGAACCGTAAGAATGAATACCCCACCCCATCCCACTCTTTTTTTTCCCCTTTATGTATAGGCCTACCCGCTCTCTCTTCCCACAATTCCATATTTTCTTGTCGTCTGCACGACTTGCTATCAGGCTTTTTATTGGTTGCCAATGACAATAATAAAATTGTACCGCTATATGCTAAGTTAAATGTATTAAAGGAAAGAACTGCCTCTCCCCCCCCCCTCCCACATATACACACACACGCGCGCGCACACACCTACGCACAATTAGTTATTCGTTTCGTCTGATATTTAAATTTAAATAAAATTTGAATTAGCTTCTGCAGCAACACACCACACAAAATGTCTAAATAGTTTCACTAAGCCTCTGTGAATACTCCACATTACTTGTGGAAATAGCTGGGAAAATGCTACATCATCAGTCTTAATCGTATAGGAAATATTTTTTTTATGAAGTTGAGTGGGATTGGGGGCGTGTATATTTGATGTTCATTGGGGTATATGCTAAGACAAAAGATTGCTCTCCCCCCCCCCCCCAATGTGACTAACGATCAATTTTACATTTCTCTATAGGGTCACACACAGTGTAGGACTTTATACAATCATGTCTAGGTTTATTTGAATGTCTGATGTACTTGGACATTGCCAATTAGTAAAGTTGTCGCGAATGTCTCAAATATAACACTTCGAGACATTATATACAAATTAAACAGCCACTACAGAAAGCAAAAAAAAAAACACAGTGCAAAGACCCCAGCCTCCTGCCTTTCCGGCTGAAAAACAAAGGTGCTCATCATATTACCATGGAGGAACTTAATACATATTAATTAAATTATTACAAGTCCTAAAAGTACGAAATCGCTCCTCTTGAATGGGGACATAAGGGCACCTCTGCAAACTATTTATATATATGTAAATGACAGGATTTGATCTACCGGTGTTTCACTTTGACCGCTACCCATTCCCCCAAAAATAAGAGTTAATACAGATTGCCCCCCCCCACTTTTTTTTCTCGTTTTATGTCAATTTGTACTACTTTGGAGTGTGAGTTTTATCGACAGAACAGCGAAGAATAAACAAGAGCCTTGAAAACCCTGAAACATTTTGAACGGCTACTTCTGTTTTTCTGCCGTCTGTCCGTCACGGTTACGTTACTATCGATTTCATCATCTTTGTCGTCTTGTTTAAATAGGACACATTAGCAAGACTGCTAGTTCTGGTCTTTTAAATATCAGACACTATTATTATTTAGTGCGCGTTTTGCTTGTATTCATTATTTGATATAATTAGAATTTTAGAAGGAAAAAAAAAAGAGAAATGAACAAAGCAAATAATTTTTTATCCATCTCCCAATTTTTATCACGAGGTTTATAAGTTTAGAGGCCTATCACACCTTTTGAACAGCTTCAGATAAATTAGTTCAAATGATTACAAAAGTAAATTGGAAATACTCTTACAAGTGATAACATCGTTAACAGCATAGAAAAATACGAAACTACGTCCAACCCAAATTTAAATTCTGGGTCCGCCCTTGAAATTGAATACGTCCCTCGCTACTGGGACATTCGTTTCGGTCTACCGAGCGGCCATGTTGGAGTCTTTGACGCGTGACTCCCTCGCTGACTTTGATGCAGTGACCCCTGAAGACGCTAAGGCTTTCGACCCACATAGGCCTCCAACTAGAAATTTCACAAACGAATTCTTTTGACTAACTGGTGTTTTTTTTTTTTTTTGTGGTCCATATCTTATAGATCATTTTGATTAAAATGTAGGTAAATTCGTATAATGGCTGTCTGTTCTAGTGGTATGCACTACTGTCTGTCGCCCCCGATAATCCTGAGTTCAAATCCTTCCCACTGTAGCCCTGCAGGTGGTTTAGGTTGGGATCATTTGTGAAGAAGAGAATGGGAAGTTTAAAAACATGTAAGACTAATCACACCCACGGGAACGATTCAAATTATAATACGGGTGGAAATACTAGGAAATGTCTTCTTGTAGAGTTTAGCGATGGTGTCGTATAGCGACCATCAACATTTACCTTTCTCGGCTAATACTAGGAAGAAGATCGCAAACATGAGTGGGTGATTCAGGGAATTGGCTGACCAAATCTTAGCAGAGAAAGGATGTACTTAACTTGAGTCAGAAGTGGTGCCCCGTTGGTCCTTCCCATCCTTTCTACCCATGGCGTCATAGGATAAAAAATGCGATTCATGGCACAGGATTGCTATAATTAATAGCCCATTAACTCTTTCTCTCCGTAATTATTTACCACATTCTGGTGTAATCAACGTTGGTATCGTAAGTTAGGAGACAACGAATTAATGACGTCAACGCATCACGATTCTTAGCGCCTCGGAGGGGTGAAATTTGTACCCTATGTAGTGCTTATTCCTAGAAAGTGAAAGCGGTGAGTTCCAAACCCATTAAAGACTATAGTCCTAATGACATTTTTTTTAAATGCTGCTGATGTGAAAAAAATGTTTGGGGACGTTGGGGTGTCGCCACATTTCCTCTTCCCCCCCCCCTTTCCACTACGTAAGTCTTTTCGGTTGAGGGGAAGGTTGTTTTTTTTTTTTTGTTTTAATCAATTTATTTGCTTTTGTTGCAATCAGGATGTCTTTTGAATTTTTTTTTTTATTAAAGAAATAAATGATCATCCATTACATTTTAAATGTAAAATGTTTTGAGCTTTTCAAATCGACAAAAGAAGTATTGCATTCTTTTAGCTTTAGGATAGGATGCAATAGGGCTTGCAGGGGGAGTAACCAGCAACAGCCTCCGAATAGTGCTGTTCTGTTATATTGTCACACCATTTTCCTCCGAGTTATGAAAATGTGTTAGCTCGAGGACGCAGGGAGAGAGGGGTGGGGGAAGTGGTCAGAGACCCACGTGCTTTTAACTAGACTGACCACCCACAGTTCGATACAATAGTCCCAATGGCCCACGGCTGACCGGCAACGCCTGCCCTCCCCCGCCACCGATATTTTATGTTTAAAGATCGGACGAATGTTACAAGGTTAGGTTACCGAGAAGTTGGATGTCGGGTTCACCTTTGCTGAAGCATCCTCTTTAAGTGAAACAGCTCGTTTGGGTTCTGATTTGATCGCTATTTGTTCGTATGTTCATTTCTCGATATTTCCATGCTTGATTCTATATTAAAATGTTTAAGAAGAGCTTTAGTCACGTATATTTTATCGTGCTTGAAGCATAACTCGGAAATAGTAATGAAACAAAAAATAATGTACGATCTTCTACCACCTGTTATTAACCAGAGTTAGATAGGGCCAACTTCATTTACACCTCCCCCCCCCCCTTGCGTGTTTTATTTTTCCTAAAAAAAATGGAACATTTTGAAATCCTGATTTAGTCACTTCCGTCTTCCGGATTTGAACTCTTTCATTTAGTACTCGACGTTAATCTCATCGTTTGTCACAGATGTCTATTTAAAAAAAGTGTTTAGCTAATCGCGCCGTTGCATTAGTTTTCCTAGACAGGTCTTTGCGAAATTTAATGTGAAGACTGCATGGTAATGGAAATACTATTGTCGTTAACTCTTCAATCGACCTCTTAAGACTTTTGAATTTCTGTTAAGGAATAATGTTAGACCCACCAGTGGCAGTGTTAGATTTATTATTGCATTATTACGTTATCTTCTTTTTATATGAACACAGTGGTTCACCATTCCAGTAACATTAATCCACAAGAGTTATGGGTGATCACTCTTAATCGTCGTCTTATCCCAAATAAATGTATTTTAAAACTAATTCTATCAGTAATTATGTTCTTTTCGATAGCATTATTCATTTGTCTCATTTGTATTTCACTATCCTGTTCTGATTAAACTTTAATAACTTTTTTTTTTGTTATCAGAAAATAATTTATTTGGTATCTCATAACACAAATTAAAGCTTATAAATCCAAAACCAATTTAGTCTAATAGGGTCATACGAACGTTGAAATCGTCAATTAGGAAAGAAAGAGTTAAATTAATGTATGTCAGAGGCCTACTGTTTGTAATAAGTTTATACCATTAAATTTAGGCACACCCTTGGTTTCTCGAGCGTGATACACAGTAGCTCCGAGATTGCTATCAGCGGTATGAGTTCAAAACCACGTGCTCTGTACCAGAAGTGAAGATCAGGCTTCGCATGAACACATCTCATAACTCTGTGGCCCGATGTCTTCTTTTTTTTTTTTAATACTTCATGAACTGTGACCTGTCAAAGCAGGGAATCCAGCTCAAGCACCACTGAAAACGTATCTGTAGTGTGACCTCGTGGGATAGAATTTCTAGAACGATCTCAAATCACGCATGAGCTCCCGCGACCAAATAAGGCGAATATTAAATATCCCGGAATCTTAACATATATAGTCCCTCCGCCTACGTCCCTGTTGCAAGTGTCCAAGAGTTCTAGTTGAATGCTTTTGCTTCGTAGATATTATTTAACAGAAGAGAGAAGGGGGGAAGAGAAGGCCGCAGTAACGTCTTCGCCAGCCAAGCGTACCTTCGAATGTATAGAAAATGTAAGAAAGAATCTAGCGCGTTGGGGGCTTTTTTATTATTTTATGCTTCTGTCAAAATTTTAAAGTAACAGGTGGTAAGGGGGGATTAAGGGGGGTTGGAGTTTTATTGAAATGTTTCAAGTCAGTGGTTAGGATCCAATGGGAATCGAGCTCTGCGGGTAGGGGGGGGG
>JADKLZ010014731.1:0-15331 GCA_021533235.1 Biomphalaria straminea | reverse complement strand
AAAAAAAAAACATGCTTAATGACTCAGAGGCGGCTTAACGCGGGGCTATGGGAGAGTGTCATATTCAGTGTAGCTAATGTGAGGTGATAGGGTCCGAATTTGAAATGTGTTTTTACATTAAATATGACGCCATTAACTCATTTATCTCATGTCATCATGTCAAATGTCAAAATGAAGGGGCCCCTAAAGAGATCTAGCCCCCCCCCCTGGCCCCTATATTCTTAATTGCGCCACTAGGCATATGAGGGGCTTAACCATAGCTGGAACTGTAACCTAAAATAATATGGTCAACACTTTCACAGTAGATCTAGCCTACTTGGCAAGCCTTCAGCATTATAAAAGAAGTCCATGTTTGAAAGAATGTTTTATTCTAATAGACCCACCCCACCGAACCGAATGTCTAGAACTTCGTCTACCTGGAGGGCCAGCCTATTTTTTATGGTGCAACTAAAGAATCCCCATGTCACGAGTCCACTGCAAAATTCACATCTGGAGATTAATTTGGTTAATTAATTACGTTAATTTATGTTGGCATGGAAAATAGTTTTTAAAGCAAATGCTTGACATCTCAGAGGAAAGTAAACCTTTAAAATTTGAAATTATAAATAAACTTATTTAAAAAAAATGGCAGTTTTTCTGGGTTTGTATTAACGCTAAAAGTAGACATAAATGTTGAGGTGGTGGCCAGTCGTTGTTCAAGAGCTGCATTACAGACAAAACTATCTAAATGTATTGTAAAACTGAATTCCTCTAGCGAAATTGCAAACAAATGCTACTGTTTACAAATAAACTTGAAACATCAAACCTCCAACAATTTTAGTGTCCCCCCCCCTCCCAAAAAAAAAAAATAGTCATTCCTGTTATTGCTCACAATCAAATCTCCTCCCTGTTGACAATGTTCCCAATTCAAGTCTCATCCCTATCAATGTGAAGTCAAATCTCATGATCGACTTTTCAATGCTTTTCATCGCTAACGTTTTCTATGCAAACTAACTAAAGCTGTTTTATTTCAAATATTATTTTTTGACTTCATGCAAGACATTTATGGGATAATACAACAAAATTGTAAAAAATATACTTCATATTCGTTCTTTTAATATCTTTAGAAATAATTTAAAAAACTACAATAAATTTTCAGCTTTAACTTTACGAAATGGAAATTGACAGTAGTCAATAAACAATGTCAGACCAATGGTGAGCTGAGAAAACTTGTGAGTTTTCGGCAATGTAATCATTCTGAACTTGTGACTTCACAAGAAAAACATTTTAGACTATACTTTGAAAAAAAGCTTTCAGTTAGTTTGTATCAGGTTTGTAATAAAATTTGTAATAGATCTAGACCAATAGTAATAATCTGTGTGATTAGAAATATTTTTAGCGGCCCCCGTAAGGGGAAAAAGCCGCTATTAGGTTTGTGCAAAATGTCCGTCTGTCCGTCTGTCCATCTGTCCGTCTGTCCGTCTGTCCGTCTGTCCGTCTGTCCGTCTGTCACACTCAGGGCGCCGAAACTAGAAGAGATACGAAAAATATTTTTTCACCATTAAATGCGGCTTGAAAAGTTTAGGTGCAACGGCTACTTTTAGTTTTCTTAAAGCAAACCGTTTAATTTATAAAAATTATTTTGCAAGCGAATTTTTAATAATAAAACACCAATTGTGAAGCGATTACGTAAATCTAAGGGAGGAAATGTTACTATATGAAATGCTCTTGGCATGTAGATATCACGCACATTTTTTAAAATGACTTTCTGTCTGTCTGTCCGTCTGTCCGTCTGTCAGACTCAGAGCGCCAAAACTAGAAGAGATACGAAAAATATTATTTCACCATTAAATGCGGCTTGAAAAGTTTAGGTGCAACGGCTACTTTTTATTTTCTAAAAGCAAAGTGTTTAATTTATAAAATTAATTATGCAAGCGATTTTTTAATAACAAAACACCAATTCTAAAATAATTACGTAAATGTAAGGGAGGAAATGTTACTATAAGATATACGCTAGGCATGTAGATATCACGCACATTTTTTAAAATGATTTTTTAGCAGCGGCTTTCGTGTACTAGCGTAAAGCCCGGAAATGACATGATTCTAAACTAATTTCTTAAATTTAAAAAAAAATCAGATTTTTAAAAATAAAATTGTTTAATACCCCCATTAGAATGGATGTAGCATATTTTTGTGCGTTTCGTCTGTTGGTTGGTCTGTCTGTCACGGTTAGAAAAAAACACTAAAGGCTTTTGAAAATATGATTTAACCTTTACTGTTCTTTCAAGAATATTGCGATAGTTTAAGGATGGGAGCATAAGTAATTGAGCCAGGGACTTAGAAGGAACATTCAAAACATCTTGCGAATAGGCGGATCTGACAGGGATCCGACTCCGACGGGGGCCGCCTCTGAGTTTGTGTATTACACAAACTCTCTTTGTAATCTTGTTACCAATTGTTTAGCGCTATTTCATGCTTTTAGCTTTCTCAATACGCTTCGATCCTATCACTTACCTGGATCAGTTGGGAAATGATGTGGGGAGAGGGGGGGTGACCAGTGCAATGACAAGAATGACCTTGTCTGTGATATGTTATTACGAGTTAAAAATATTATGTTGAACGATTTGAATTTGACATTTTCAGATAATGCACAACTTTTATTATTGTAGAATGCGGTGCAGTCGAAGAATTGTATGCTACAATTATGTTAGCTTCTGCGACGTTTAATGTTTGGTCATCTTGTAATATGCTTACGACACATTGGTACCCTTTAATTAAAAAAAAAATAATTTGAATGAAAATGTGAAAATTATCTTGTGAATATACATCTCATCTATACAGAAAACAAAAATATCTGCACAATATATTAAGTGGGATTTTTGGTAGGGGAATTAATGTCGCATTGTTTTAGGAAATAGTTGAGTAAACTCCCTTATATTTTATGAAAAGTGCGATGTTTTCAATTTTTTTCCCATGATTTTTTTAAAATTATTTTCGGCCTTTACTACTCTTAAGAGTCCTATAATCTAGAATTTAGATCTAGATGGTCGAATATCAGTCGTAAAATCAAATCCAATCATGTAGTGCTTGTAGGTATATTAGATTTAACGCGTCTCTTCTTGAATATTCACATCTGACCATAGGCAACATTTGTTCATGTATAAAAAATATATAAAAATTAAAAACGTCAATGTTTTAGTACAAGAATCTTCAAATGGTTTTAAAGACACACACTCGTTACGCTTAATTGAAATCTGAGCGTAATACCTAATTATAAAATACTCTCCCCCCTTTCTATTGAGCGTGCGACTGTCTCCAGTTTCCACCTGCCTGTATAGTGAAATGTTATTATGGAAACCCCTTATGTCCATATTTGTAGGATTTTTAGAAATTACTTACCTGAACACTTTGACTTCATTTGTCTCCGAAGTGTTCTTTTTCTGAAATATGATACATTAACAAAGCTTGTACATTTCTGCGGTTTATTAATCGTTAGTTTGACGAAGCCTTTTTTTTTTTTTTGCTAGAGGGAGACTACTCAGTACTTTAGTCAATTTCATAATTTTCACGGTTTTCTCCCTTTGTAAAGCATGACTGCTATGTGTAATTCTGGAATTCAAACGCAAAAATTGATTTGGGGAATAGTGTTTCTCTAACTTGTCAAAACCACTGATTTAAGGACAAGTCAAATGGACCCCCTTCACCTCCCCCCCCCCCCACTATATACTAAGCAACGGAATCTAAAATGTTCACTGTGTGTGTGTGTGTCTCTCTCTTTCTCTAATAAAAACAGTAAATGAAGGCACAAAGATTTGAACCACGGATCGCATTAATAATCACTATGAAGTTAGAAACTCCAATTTAACCGACCGAACTAAATAGCTACACTTTGTATTCTTCCACTATGGTTTGGCGATGACCTAGAAGCGAGGGAGTTGCACTAAGATTTTAATTTCTATTAAATATCTGATTCTTTGGTTCCATGGGAAAAAATTGTTGGCCAATGTTGTTTTTTTTTTTTTTTTTACCAAGCCATTCACGTTGTAGTAAACCTTTACCAAAGTGCATTTTATTTATACGATTGTTTTTCTGATCTGTAGTAATCCCAAGTTGCACGAAAACTCGTTTTGTTTTTTTACATAGCTTATATCGACTCACTCTGTCTGGCCAAAAGTTTGTACACGTTATTTCTCCGACAAAAAATCTCGGATCAAGCTGAAATTTTGCACAATTATTTCTTTCGCTTGACAACACAAGAATAAAAAAAATAGCGAAGTAGTTAATTACTTATTGGTAATAAATTATTTTGTTTAGTATCTCAAAACAAGGGGAAGACATAGGTGGTGCAGAATTAGTTCCCTTTATAGATTGTAGTCTGAGGCTTATTACAGATTTTATTACATGACTGATTCAACTAATAAATACTTTGAATATAGTGACTGAGATTCTCTCATTGCACATTTATTGTCATTGATTCTCGTGCAGTGAAAGATAATTCCTCACACACAAAAAAAATGTTTTCCCCTTGTATGGTAGGACCTAAACAGCTCGCCGCTCTGATCAGGCTTCTCATCTGCTGCACGCGCTGGTTTCGATAGCCCCTCCCGTTCCTTTTTCCTAAACATTCGCACAGCTGTCAGACACATGCACACACACATATACACATATATACACACACACACATACACACATATACACATATACACACACACATGCGCACACACACACACAATCTTATCTCTCGGGGTGAAGGACCTTGGGGTCAGTAGCCAGTAATGAAAGGTAATTTGACGTCTGTTCTGAGAGTGGTAAAAGGTCACGACACGCTCACCAATGTAAGTCAATCTAGTCAACTGGACATGTGTTGAAAGATAAAGCGAAAGTTCAAAGTAAGAGATCAAACTAACCGCACCTAACCAGCACCAATTGGAGATTTTGGTTCGCTATCTATACGTTTTTTGAATTTATTTATTTGTTTAATTTGTATCCATTAAAATGATCACACAATATGGTATAAACTTGGTGCAGTGGTCTGTGGATAGAGTATTTGTTGTGTAGTAGACTATGTACAAGTCACTATGTGTACTAAATTAACAGATATGGGTAACTTAGTCAAGGTGGTAATGTATATCCTTGAACAAATCACTAGCGAAACTAGGTCTCCTTGAGGACTGAAAACCGTTGCTGACCCTCTATAAACTACAAAGTGATGCCCAGCCTACGGCCCAAAACCATATCCGACCCACAACGAAGTCATATCGGCCACAGTGGAAAAAAAAATGTTTAAAAAAAAGTGGAAAAAATGAAATAATTGAATAGCCCATGACAATCGTGTAAAAACATTTTTTTAGCCCTTTAAACCGTTGGATATTTCTGCGCTATAACTTCATGTTCAGACCTCAACCAGCAGGATCCAGGAAGTTGACAGTGTTAATAGAAATCTCTTACTTGGGGAGATCCTTCCAGGGCCGGTCTTAGATTAAAGGAGGCCCTAGGCGAAGTGAATTTGGTGGCTTCAAACGAAATAGAAAAGAAAAAAATTAAACAGCGAAATTTTGTTTAAAATCTAGTGTACTACATTGGGCAAAAGTTTGCCTGTACATAAGGGCGCCCCTAGTCCTCGTAGGCATTCATCCATTTTAATAAAGACTTGCATTGAAAATTGAAATCTGAACACTGGGACATGTTACATCTAATTAATGCTAATTAAGTTTCAATAAAATTGTTACTTTAACTAAGACATGCAACTGGTGGTCCAATATTGCTTTAGCATTATTTTTATGGACTTGTAAAATTCAGGGATGCCCACAATACGACCCGCGATATGTTCTATCCGGCCCTCCTAAACGTCGGCAAGATGTAAACAATTCGTTCCCCTTGTGTTAACATTTCCTTAATAGAGTTCATTCTATGTGTGGGTATTGTTAATTTCTGGACATTTCGGCAGCTGTCTTGGGCAGGTCAGAACATTATGTGAGCCGAGTTGGTCTCATTTATGCTGCCAGATATTCAAAAGTTAATGGCGGATAAACTTCCAAACATCTAACATCCCATACCGTACATGGTTCAATCTACATTAATCTAAATCCTAAATCTAGATCCTCCGGTTTCTTATAAAAACTTTATCGGGTACATTTCTTGAATAAGATCATAGATCATTAGATTCTTCTTTAGCTTCAGCGTTTTTAATTGAAACGTCAAGACTCATAAAACAATAGGTTTAATTAGTGATGTGATGTCCGTCTCAGCGCCTGGCCCAAAACCCACTCGATGTATACTCTCCAGGCTCTGAGCTACAAGCTGAAGATAGTTCTGACATAGTTAAATAGGTCTGACATAGTTATCGCGTTTAATCATTACTTGTAACAATTTTTCTAGCATTATTTTCAGTATTGTTTCTAATTAATACAGGGGGAGAACAAAAAATTAATAGAATGTGTTTCAAAAATATCTCTGCAGTTTTCCAAACATGCAATGCTTTACTAGAATTTAATCAATTAACATACAGATTAAATAGAAGTAATATTTTGTAATGTTGAAATATACCCATAGACATAAAATATATTTTTTTATTTAAGTAACCAAAAAGGAAAGCTTATGAATATACTTATTTTGATAGCAGAAAAGAAAAAAGCACGTGTCATTTCTGTTACAATAAAAGAAAACAAAGAAACAACTACATAATGAACATATAGTATTTATGACAACTAAATTGCACCGGTACAACTTTTTTGTATGTCTCAAGATTAAAGTGAAATTAGCTTGCATAGTCCTGACTTTAAATGTAACAAATCGATAATTTGATTTATTTTTTTCTGTTCTGTTTTTCAGAAAGATGATCTGATAACATTGCAACGTCTTAAGAAGACATCATCAAAAAAGTTCAGAAGATTAACAAGTGTTAACACTCGTACGGCAAGAAACGATCAGGTAAGAATTTATTTAACGAAAGGGAAATAACTAGTTATTTTTTTAAATAATAATGTTTTATGCTTGTTCTTTCCCTTTGTATAAAACAAGTTACTTTTAAAAGTTGGTATTTATTTAAAAAAACAAAACTTAACATTTTTCTAAAATGAATTTAGTAACACTAATCAACAGAGCTGCTTTTTAAAATTTATATTTGGCGGTTATGTTTTGAATAATCTTAAATTTTGAACGCAATTTTTTGCCTTCACAAAATAACATAATAACAGGATTTGGTACTAGCTTTTTGTTAACTTAATCGTTAATCCTGCTCATAAAACCTGGAAGTCTCTTGGCAACTTTCGTTGTAAACAAATCGTACAAAACTTGTAAAATACTAATAATAAAATGACTATAGTAATAAGCAAATAAATAATCATACTAGATAATTATAATAAATAATAAATAAACATTAATGGATTTTTGCTGCATTTTCTATCCCATAGCGAATTTAATTCCCGTAAGTCTCTGATAATGACTTTATATATATTCTAGATTCATAATAATAATAGAAATAATAATTGGCAAAATAATTCTGTTTCTATACCAAGGGCGGTAGCTCTAGACAAACGTTACATTTTTTTAACCAAATTACATCCCTTTGAATTGTAAAAAAAAAACTTGATACGGAAGACGTAAATGTTATATTTTATTTTTTTTCTTTTCACTAAAGTGAAGCTCATCAACTCTTCCTCTAATGCTTATTTGGTTGAGTTTGGTATTCCGATGGACGAACGTGTGAAATGTTAAAACTATTTGTTAAATGTTTTAAATTTCTTTCATCCATTTTCCTTGCTCGCCAACTATCAGAACTATCTGTTTAGTGAAATCTGAACTCTGACGTGATGCCTGGATGCGCCTTAAAATTCCAAGGCTTGTAAGCTTTACATATCTTCTTATCATTGTCTGTTGTATCATTCGAAATATGCATTTTCAACAATAGCCCCTAGTTCTTAGCTGTTTCTATTTCCATTTATTTTAGACTTTTTCATGGAATGGTCACCTAAAGGCTAAGTAAAATACTTCTCCCGCCTCTTCCTCCGACCCCCACCATTCCCGGTTCCACCATCACTGGCCACCTGCATAAAACTCCCTCTTGCTATTGGCTGGCAGTGAACGCGTTTGAATGGTCGCGGCCCTGTACCAGAGCGGACCAATGGCCTTCGGTCTTCAATAACGGCGCGATGGAATTGTTGTTTTTTTTTTAACGTGGGAAGAGGAAGATTAAGAAAAAAAAAAAGGGGGGGGGGGTAAATTACAATTTGTGGTAACATTGACTTCTCGGAATGACTGGAATGGCAGTGTTTGTAAACCGACATTTTGCTGACTTCTGTCAGATTTGCCTTAGTATTAAATAATTTTTTTTTGTACGTGCGAATCTAAACATTGAGGCAGTGGTGTACATGGGGTTGTCAGGCGCCCAGTGCAGTAACGCCATCCCCTGCCCACACTCCACACCTTATAACAAGGCTGTCATTCATACCTGCATACCAGTGGTCAGCAAGGAGCGATACAAGAGTTACATATATTAAACGAGCTTAACGATTGTAGCGACAAAATTATATATTTTATGTACATACTGTTTTTACATCAATTTTAGCGCCCCTCGGCACCCGGAGGAGGTGCGGTGGATGAGCGGTAAAGCGCTTGGCTGCTGAACCGGGTTCTAATCCTGGTGAATGCAAATTTTTTTTTCGGGATTCTTGGGCGCCTTTGAGTCCACCCAGCTCTAATGGGTACCTGACATTAATTGGGGAAATGTATAGGCGGTTGGTCGTTGTGCTGGCCACATGACACCCTCGTTAACCGTGGGCCACAGAATCAGATGACCTTTACATCATCTGCCCTATAGACCACAAGGTCTGAAAGGGGAACTTTTTTTTTTTACTTTCGGCACACGTAGAGGCTGCATCGCTCTCTCTCTCCCTCTCTCTCTCTCTCTCTCTCTCTCTCCCTCTCTCTCTCTCTCTCTCTCCCCCTTTGGTAAGTCACTACATTGTGGAGAGGTCGGGATCTGAGTAAGGGTTTTGATCGTTTGAAATGAACTTCGATGCCATAGTTGAATTTACGCAGTGAATATGGGCGTTATCTTTCTCACTATATATATTTTTTAAATTTCAACATCTTGTTACTATTTCTAAAACATTTAACTTTGAACCATAGATACTGATGTAGAAAGTCAACTAGAACGCAAAGTAGACTCGTGAGTTTGACGACAAATGAATCTATTTAGCTAGGCAATAGACAAACCGCGTCACGTAACTAAGTAAAAGGAATAATACTCAAAACACTGAACCATAACTTACAAATATAAACAAAGAATATAATAAAATACTCAAATACATCTATCCATCCCAGTGGCGCTACAGCCCATGAAGGGCTCTGGCCTGTTTCAACACATCCTTCAATTCAGATCTCTCCTGGGCCTTTCGTCTCCACGCCCTAACCCCAAGCTGTTGCAGATCTGCTTCCCCATCATCAATCCATCGCTTTCGGGGTCTGCCTTTGGGTCGCCTGCCTTTTGGTTTTTGCCTGTATATGATTTTAGCTCCTCTGTTATTTGACATTCTTTCAATGTGACCTGCCCAACGTAGTCTGTTCTTTTTTATACTCAAACACACTATGATAAAATTGCATTTATTTCCTATGCTAGGACAAATTCATACTAGTGCCGTTATAGCATGGAAACGGGTCGCCTGAATCGGCCAGGAAAGCCAATGTTTTAGCAGAGTTTTAAAATTCGAATTAATATGAACAAATATGTGAACACGGGGTTCGGTTAGGTCGTAAAGTTCGCTCGGACGGAACGTCGGTACAGTATAAGATAAGAAGGGATGATATTTAGATGGAATAACCCATGATGTCATATTTAAATTTACAATCGAAGATAGAGACCCAGTTAAATTTACGCTTATCTTTTTTTTTTAAACTCTTCTAGTTTCTATATATATTACACTTCTCCCTTTAAAATCCATCATTGCGCAGTAGACCTGTTGATCAGGTGTACTAGCAGTGGTGTAGCCTAGTGAGAGTGCGTGCTGTGCGGACCGCACCGGGCGACACCATTCAGGGAACACCAAATACAAGGATATAAAATTTGATATTTTTTTAATTTGTGTACCAATCAATAAATGTAGATTATTAACGCATTGTATTAGGTTTCAACAAAAAGAATAAAACTACAGATTATTTTGGAAACCTTTTTTTTTTCGGAAAGGGGCGACACCATTAGCAAATCGCACATGGTGACACAATACCAACGCTTCTGACATACTAGAGAATTGACATATGGTGCTGAGAGGGAGGGGCAGTGGTACATTTACTTATTACTACAGCATCCATTTCTAGTCTTTTCTTTATAATACCTAGCTTTTCAGAATATTCTCGATTTCTATTTTAATAAATGAACATCTCATCGTTCGTCCACCTTTTCTTAAAGGTCATCAATCGTAACTGTAGGTCGTGACCCCCAACCTTTTGTACTGCACTCCTTCAGTCCAAGTCGTGGCGGCTTTTTATGATAAATACTCTATGGCGTAGATGAACATTAATATTCGTTCGGGGAAAAGAGAGAAAAAAAAAAAAAAGGTTCTTGATACTAAAAGAATTGAAACCACGTGACATGCCCAAGCGACCTCGACGTGGTTCTAGCCCGTCACTGAACCGTAAGAATGAATACCCCACCCCATCCCACTCTTTTTTTTCCCCTTTATGTATAGGCCTACCCGCTCTCTCTTCCCACAATTCCATATTTTCTTGTCGTCTGCACGACTTGCTATCAGGCTTTTTATTGGTTGCCAATGACAATAATAAAATTGTACCGCTATATGCTAAGTTAAATGTATTAAAGGAAAGAACTGCCTCTCCCCCCCCCTCCCACATATACACACACACGCGCGCGCACACACCTACGCACAATTAGTTATTCGTTTCGTCTGATATTTAAATTTAAATAAAATTTGAATTAGCTTCTGCAGCAACACACCACACAAAATGTCTAAATAGTTTCACTAAGCCTCTGTGAATACTCCACATTACTTGTGGAAATAGCTGGGAAAATGCTACATCATCAGTCTTAATCGTATAGGAAATATTTTTTTTATGAAGTTGAGTGGGATTGGGGGCGTGTATATTTGATGTTCATTGGGGTATATGCTAAGACAAAAGATTGCTCTCCCCCCCCCCCAATGTGACTAACGATCAATTTTACATTTCTCTATAGGGTCACACACAGTGTAGGACTTTATACAATCATGTCTAGGTTTATTTGAATGTCTGATGTACTTGGACATTGCCAATTAGTAAAGTTGTCGCGAATGTCTCAAATATAACACTTCGAGACATTATATACAAATTAAACAGCCACTACAGAAAGCAAAAAAAAAAAAACACAGTGCAAAGACCCCAGCCTCCTGCCTTTCCGGCTGAAAAACAAAGGTGCTCATCATATTACCATGGAGGAACTTAATACATATTAATTAAATTATTACAAGTCCTAAAAGTACGAAATCGCTCCTCTTGAATGGGGACATAAGGGCACCTCTGCAAACTATTTATATATATGTAAATGACAGGATTTGATCTACCGGTGTTTCACTTTGACCGCTACCCATTCCCCCAAAAATAAGAGTTAATACAGATTGCCCCCCCCCACTTTTTTTTCTCGTTTTATGTCAATTTGTACTACTTTGGAGTGTGAGTTTTATCGACAGAACAGCGAAGAATAAACAAGAGCCTTGAAAACCCTGAAACATTTTGAACGGCTACTTCTGTTTTTCTGCCGTCTGTCCGTCACGGTTACGTTACTATCGATTTCATCATCTTTGTCGTCTTGTTTAAATAGGACACATTAGCAAGACTGCTAGTTCTGGTCTTTTAAATATCAGACACTATTATTATTTAGTGCGCGTTTTGCTTGTATTCATTATTTGATATAATTAGAATTTTAGAAGGAAAAAAAAAAGAGAAATGAACAAAGCAAATAATTTTTTATCCATCTCCCAATTTTTATCACGAGGTTTATAAGTTTAGAGGCCTATCACACCTTAGGAACAGCTTCAGATAAATTAATTCAAATGATTACAAAAGTAAATTGGAAATACTCTTACAAGTGATAACATCGTTAACAACATAGAAAAATACGAAACTACCTCCAACCCAACTTTAAATTCTGGGTCCGCCCTTGAAATTGAATACGTCCCTCGCTACTGGGACATTCGTTTCGGTCTACCGAGCGGCCATGTTGGAGTCTTTGACGCGTGACTCCCTCGCCGACTTTGATGCAGTGACCCCTAAAGACGCTAAGGCTTTCGACCCACATAGGCCTCCAACTAGAAATTTCACGAACGAATTCTTTTGACTAACTGGGATTTTTTGTGGTCCATATCTTATAGATCATTTTGATTAAAATGTAGGTAAATTCGTATAATGGCTGTCTGTTCTAGTGGTATGCACTACTGTCTGTCGCCCCCGATAATCCTGAGTTCAAATCCTTCCCACTGTAGCCCTGCAGGTGGTTTAGGTTGGGATCATTTGTGAAGAAGAGAATGGGAAGTTTAAAAACATGTAAGACTAATCACGCCCACGGAAACGATTCAAATTATAATACGGGTGGAAATACCAGGAAATGTCTTCTTGTAGAGTTTAGCGATGGTGTCGTATAGCGACCATCATTTACCTTTCTCGGCTAATACTAGGAAGAAGATCGCAAACATGAGTGGGTGATTCAGGGAATTGGCTGACCAAATCTTAGCAGAGAAAGGATGTACTTAACTTGAGTTAGAAGTGGTGCCCCGTTGGTCCTTCCCATCCTTTCTACCCATGGCGTCATAGGATGAAAAATGCGATTCATGGCACAGGATTGCTATAATTAATAGCCCATTAACTCTTTCTCTCCGTAATTATTTACCACATTCTGGTGTAATCAACGTTGGTATCGTAAGTTAGGAGACAACGAATTAATGACGTCAACGCATCACGATTCTTAGCGCCTCGGAGGGGTGAAATTTGTACCCTATGTAGTGCTTATTCTTAGAAAGTGAAAGCGGTGAGTTCCAAACCCATTAAAGACTATAGTCCTAATGACATTTTTTTTTAAATGCTGCTGATGTGAAAAAAAATGTTTGGGGACGTTGGGGTGTCGCCACATTTCCTCTTCCCCCCCCCTTTTCCACTACGTAAGTCTTTTCGGTTGAGGGGAAGGTTTTTTTTTGTTTTTTTTTGTTTTAATCAATTTATTTGCTTTTGTTGCAATCAGGACGTCTTTTGAATTATTTTTTTTATTAAAGAAATAAACGATCATCCATTACATTTTAAATGTAAAATGTTTTGAGCTTTTCAAATCGACAAAGAAGTATTGCATTCTTTTAGCTCTAGGATAGGATGCAATAGGGCTTGCAGGGGGAGTAACCAGCAACAGCTTCCGAATAGTGTTGTTCTGTTATATTGTCACACCATTTTCCTCCGAGTTCCTCTTATGAAAATGTGTTAGCTCGAGGACGCAGGGAGAGAGGGGTGGGGGAAGTGGTCAGAGACCCACGTGCTTTTAACTAGACTGACCACCCACAGTTCGATACAATAGTCCCAATGGCCCACGGCTGACCGGCAACTCCTGCCCTCCCCCGCCACCGATATTTTATGTTGAAAGATCGGACGAATGTTACAAGGTTAGGTTACCGAGAAGTTGGATGTCGGGTTCACCTTTGCTGAAGCATCCTCTTTAAGTGAAACAGCTCGTTTGGTTTCTGATTTGATCGCTATTTGTTCGTATGTTCATTTCTCGATATTTCCATGCTTGATTCTATATTAAAATGTTTAAGGAGAGCTTTAGTCACGGATATTTTATCGTGCTTAAAGGTTAAAGCATAACTCGGAAATAGTAATGAAACAAAAAATAATTTACGATCTTCTACCACCTGGTATTAACCAGAGTTAGATAGGGCCAACTTCATTTACACCTCCCCCCCCCTGGCTTTTTTATTTTTTCTAAAAAAAATGAACATTTTGAAATCCTGATTTAGTCACTTCCGTCTTCCGGATTTGAACTCATTTCCTTTAGTACTCGACGTTAATCTCATCGTTTGTCACAGATGTCTATTTAAAAAAAGTGTTTAGCTAATCGCGCCGTTGCATTAGTTTTCCTAGACAGGTCTTTGCGAAATTTAATGTGAAGACTGCATGGTAATGAAAATACTATTGTCGTTAACTCTTCAATCGACCTCTTTAAGACTTTTGAATTTCTGTTAAGGAATAATGTTAGACCCATCAGTGGCAGTGTTAGATTTATTATTGCATTATAACGTTATCTCCTTTTTATATGAACACAGTGGTTCACCATTCCAGTAACATTGATCCACGAGAGTTATGGGTGATCACTCTTAAACGTCGTCAAATTCCATAAATATACATTTTAAAACTCTGTCTCTCAGCAATTATTTTCATCTTTTCGATAGCATTGTTCATTTTGCTCATTTTTATTTCACAATCCTTTTCTGATTAAACATTAATAACTTTTTTTTTGTTTGTTATCAGAAAATGTTTTATTTGGTATCGAATAATTTCAAAATGTATGCACTTTTCTCATAACACAAAATTAAAGCATATAAATCTTAAACCAATTTAGTTTAATGTGTGTATATATAATACTACATCTCCAATTACGAGAGAAAGAGTTTAATTCATGTATGTCAGAGGCCTACTGTTTGTAATAAGTTTATACCATTAAATTTAGGCACACCCTTGGTTTCTCGAGCGTGATACACAGTAGCTCCGAGATTGCTATCAGCGGTATGAGTTCAAAACCACGTGCTCTGTAGCAGAAGTGAAGATCAGGCTTCGCATGAACACATCTCATAACTCTGTGGCCCGATGTCTTCTTTTTTTTTTTTAAATACTTCATGAACTGTGACCTGTCAAAGCAGGGAATCCAGCTCAAGCACCACTGAAAACGTATCTGTAGTGTGACCTCGTGGGATATAATTTCTAGAACGATCTCAAATCACGCATGAGCTCCCGCGACCAAATAAGGCGAATATTAAATATCCCGGAATCTTAACATATATAGTCCCTCCGCCTACGTCCCTGTTGCAAGTGTCCAAGAGTTCTAGTTGAATGCTTTTGCTTCGTAGATATTATTTAACAGAAGAAAGAAGGGGGGAAGAGAAGGCCGCAGTAACGTCTTCGCCAGCCAAGCGTACCTTCGAATGTATAGAAAATGTAAGAAAGACTCTAGCGCGTTGGGGCTTTTTTTTTATTATTTTATGCTTCTGTCAAAATTTTAAAGTAACAGGTGGTAAGGGGGGATTAAGGGGGGTTGGAGTTTTATTGAAATGTTTCAAGTCAGTGGTTAGGATCCAATGGGAATCGAGCTCTGCGGGTAGGGGGGGGG
>JADKLZ010014706.1:0-11321 GCA_021533235.1 Biomphalaria straminea | reverse complement strand
AAAAAAAAAAACAGAAAAAAAAACTTTTTAGCACACCTGTTTAAAAAGGGTCATCTCCTATATTACAGAGCATGAAGTGATGTGTTTTTCTTAAAGAAACTGCTTGCATAAGTGATTTAAAAAATTAGATTTTTTTTTGGTTTCAGAAAGAAAAAAGAAGCCGTTACAGTAGGACTCTGAATGTCTAAAATATTATGATGTCGGATTTTTACTATCTTTTCTAGTTTACGAGATCTAAACGGGATGGACGAACGTACGGACAGACATTCCACACAAAACTAATAGCGTCTTTTCCTCTTATATTAGACCGGTAAAAATATTCCTGCGTTTTTTGTTGTTTTTTTTTCAACACGTTGACACAGATTATCCTACGGCCGAACTATGTCTATGCATGCCTATTGGAAAAAAATAGCTAAAAGCTGATTTTCCAAAATAGCTATACAAGCACATCAACTGGTGATACTGTTTATATCCGAAAATATTACACGTTTATGAAATCAAATAGCCTACCGCGAAAATATGAACTTCGCGTGCGGTCTTAGAACGTATCACCAGCGACAGTCGAGAATACACTGTATAATTGTTTAGTTATTTGCAATGCTTTAAAAAAAATAGGTCCCGGTACTGAGTGATCATCAGTGATGGATTGCCTAATGTTTAACTACTAAAAAATTGATAATAAACGCTAAAATTCAAGAAAATTAATAATTTTTCCCCACATTGAAAAAAATGAAGTACGCCGTACGGTAAAAAAAAAGCATTGATTAAAAAAATCAATTTGTTAAAAGTTGCATTTATGATACTAGAAATGTTATAAATGAATATTTCATTTACAATTATTCATAAAGCAAAGAGTAGATCAAACTTTATCATTACACATTTTCCTTAAAAATTCCGATTAGACGTCGTTTTTTTTTATACCAAGTAAACAATTAGACGTCGTTATTATATACCAAATTAACGATTAGGATTGGTTGCTTCCACATATGTGTTTTTATTGTGAACTGTAAACAATGATAGCCTGTTAGACTCGGCTGTCTATACCGAAACTGAACGGTATTTCGAAACAAGAAAATGTAAGTTAAGAGCTTAAATGACAATTGGTAAAGTACATATACAGGGAAAATATAGAGTAACAAGTCCTTGTTTATAATCACTCATTTACTTTTCGAAGTTGGTAACAATAAAATCTCCCAGCGCGGGGCCCCTCTCAGGCGCGGGGCCTGGGGCGGTTGCCCCACTTGCCACCCCCTAAGACCGCTACTGCTGTTGAGACGTCTAGAAAACATCATAAAAAGGGCATCAAAAATTACACACACATCACCACATGTAAAGGAACTCTTTGAACAAAAATACCTAAGAAAAATAGAAAAAATCTTGAAAGACAACCCTATAAACATGCCCATTAGCTAGGGGCCAACATCAGTTTTGATTAGGGTTATCCCCCTTTGCCCTAATTGCAGCCCTAAATAGCCCCTATGGTGCCCTAATGGGCGCGGGTACTGTTTGCACATTGGCGCAATTAGGTTTCCATTAGGGCCCAATATGGGCAGCCCTAATCGTACCAATGTGGGCCCAGAATGGGTAAAACCACATCCGGATTAATTGGGGATTTCCCGAATCGCGCCATAATCAAGCCCATACTAGCCCCAATGGTTTAGTAACTGAGATTTTCATTGGGGTTCAATTAGGGAAAAACTTTATTATGCCCTTATGGTCCCGTTACTAGCCCTAATGGTTTAGTAAATACTGTATTATTAGGGTTTAGTTAGGGATAACCCTTATTGTGCCAATATTGTTCCGATGCTGGCCCTAATGGTTTATTAACTGAAATATTTATTAGGGCTCAATTAGGGATAACCCTTATTGTGCCAATATCGTTCCGATGCTGGCCCCAATGGTTTATTAACTGAAATATTTATTAGGGCTCAATTAGGGATAACCCTTATTGTGCCAATATCGTTCCGATACTGGACCCAATGGTTTAGTAACTGAAATATTTATTAGGGCTCAATTAGGGATAACCCTTATTGTGCCAATAGCGTTCCGATACTGGACCCAATGGTTTAGTAAATGAAATATTCATTAGGGCTCAATTAGGGAAAACCCGTATTGTGCCAATGTAGTTCTGATGCTGGCCCAAATGGTTTAGTAATGTATTTTTCTTTTTATATAGATGATGTATTATGCTCTATGTTCAGACATGGAACTATACTAATGGAACACCAGCTCCTAGTTTTTACTAGCGGAGTGCCGTCGCGCATCTTTTTTAGCGCATGGTGCAATGTGGAGAAAATCATGATGATGCCAAAGAAGAAATTTACTCTGCCAGTCACCAAGACTGGCCTGCAATGAGAGTAAAACTTTCCTACGCTTAATTTGATTAGATCTCTAAAAACTTCATCCATTTTCTTACAATGTTTTGTAATATATAAAATTTTCCCGAATAAGGGATCGTCACAAAAGTTATTTTTTTAAGGCCACCCCATAAAAATAGCTTTTTTCAGTACTTCCGCATTTGGGTATTTTACACAAATTCTGGAATTTTCTTTTATGTAAATGTAATCATTATCATCTGTCCCGCGTAACCAAATCCTCCACTTTTCCAGGTCACCAGTTGTTCTTAAGATATCAAGAGAGAGAGAGAGGCTGGTCCATTAATTGCGTTGTCCAGCCAGCTTTTCTTCTGACAACCCTTTTTTTTTTCGTTATCTCTCCTGAAGGATAATTTTTGAAAGTTACAAAATACAATTCCAAACCAACCCATGCAGTTATCGTATTTTCACAGTATTGAAGAGTCCTCCTTTTTGCCAACCAGAGTGTTGATTGACCAAAGTAACTTTATCTAATTCATTTGTCTGATTCTGTTTATAATAAATATTCATAACTAGATCTTTTATATAATAATATTTTTTAAAATAATATTATCAATTATAGGCTAATAGACATAGATCTACTTTAATAGATCTAATAAATGATTAATGCGGACCTACCAAAATGGGTATATTAATACTTAAATCTGGGTATTTTACATTTCGAATACGCATTTTTTAAAAACCGAAACATAATCTATAGAATCTAGTTCTCTATATCTAGAGCTACAACACATAGACTTAGATCTATATAGATCTAGATCTATTTAAAGTTAAAATAAATAAACCATAGATCTAAAATTCATAAGATCCACTCTATTTTTTCTTTAGATCTAGATCATCTTCTTTTTTAAAGTAATGTCCGTATCATATAACGGATGATATAGATCTAAGATACCGTACTTAGTCACTTAGACTTTTAGACTTAGACAGACCATACTAAATTACTATTGGGGGCATACTATAATTATACATTACATGAGAATAATGAGATCAATATAACGATTTATAGATCTATGTTTATATAGATTAGATCTTGTCACATATAATTATATAGACTCTAGTGTAGAATACTCAAGATAAAGATCTTTTGTTTGTCTATCTACGCCACTTTCACATCACACGAATATTGAATATACATAATACAGACAGTTAATGAAACGAATGCACTGATTATAATTTTATACTTATTGATCTACCAGTCTATAATCATAATCATCATAGATAATATTAATAATCTTGATATATAATCATATTGCCTATTTATTCAATTGTCAATAGGCCTATAGTCAAGCTAGTGACTACTAGTGGAATGTAAACTTAAAGGTTTAATACTGTATTATAGTATTATGTTACTTTGTATGTTTCATTGTTTGTAACTTGTGTATGTCACTGTCTCAATTATGATAATTGATATCATCAGCATTTTTAAATATAAAAAAGTAAACATAGATCTAGATATCTATTATATAGTATTATATATATATATACTGGTAACTTTAAAAACTTTAGCATTGATTGATTTTAATTGATCAGCCTTATAGACTAGATCTTGCATCTCTAGTCTGCATGTAGTATGTACTAGACTCTATAACATGTGTATGTATTACATTTGTAGATCTTGGAATAGGATCTAAATTCACCTTCCTAAAGTCTAAAGTGTCTCAAAAGTCAGTAGCTGATTTGAGAGGCTTATCGAGGCAAGAGTCTAGTTCTCTAGCAGTCTCTTGATCTATCTACTTACATGAGCATAACCATAGTGTAGTCAAATCTTGACAACTAGTCTTCTAGAATAATTAGTTCTAGATCAATATCCAGTTTAGATTTAAATTATAAAACTAATTTATTAGCTAAAATACTATATCAACTGATCTATATTTAATATTTCCGATATGACATTTACAAAAATTATTATAAAGATTTATTTATAGAATATAGACTAGTTATATGTGTACATAATATAAATATATATTTATAATTTATGCCAGGCCCCAACCCCATATATCCAAATCTATCGGTAAAACTTACCTTTGATGGGAAGTTTTACCCAATCTATCTATACAAGACAATTTATTATCCATGCCTCACCTACACCCCATAAACATTTAATGATCATTTCTAAATAATTTATTATCCATTCCATGCCATTCCCAGACCCATTTCATTAGACATATATTTTCAAGAAATATTAAATGATGTGGTGTCAAGTGGGATCTATCCCCTGAAATTCAGTAAAATGTAAAACTCATAGATCTAGTTATTTATTTGCTATGACACTCTGATCAACTTGGACTTGTGATACATATATATATATATATGTTTCTTATCAGACTTAATGAAGTTTTGGTGCATTTTATATCTGTAATAAAGCTACAAAAGTATCATAATTTGTGTTCTAACCATTGGTATTTTTCTTGGCAACATTTCTGATCTAGTCTGTGATAAATTATAAATTTAAAAAAAAAATGTTTGTAATGTTTCAGTTATTAACAAGTAGAACCATGGCAACCAGTTCTGATGATGTACCAGAATGGCTCAAGGATCATACTTATTAAATACTATTTCTACTCTCTGGGCAGACCATAATAATATTGGCACCTATTCAATATTTAATGTAAGTACTACTATACAATTTTTATTTTAGTTACCATCTAATAGATGTTTTGTGAAATGTGTGATTTTCATGGTCAAGCAACATCCAAATATCTGGGATGGAATTTAATATTTTCTCAATTTTTTTTTTATAACACACTTAAGCAAAACCATCTTTCATGAATGCCTAATATATACCTTGGCTGATATGCAGGCCATTCCTTTACGGTACAATAAACTGTTAGACTAAATTAGGCAAAAGTATTTCTGATAATTTGTTTGTTTGATACAACAATGTAGCCTATTCAATTTAATATTATTTTTTAAATTTCAATGTTATCAAAAGAAATTAGCCAATATGCCTAATTGTATAATTACAGTTATGCTTGGAAATGCAAGAAAAAGGCATGCATTCCTGAAAAGTCAATGATTGGTTCCACCTCGTAAAGGTAAGGTATCGTACTGCGATTTTTCCCTGTGCACTTTTCTCAATTGCTGAAGTACTTGTATTTTTGAAAAACTAATTTTCCATGAAAATGTAAATCATAATATATGTTATAATATATGTTATAGCTGCTTTTAGATGAGTGCAATGTAAATCAAATTAACTAAATATCTGCCTTCACCCATAGTAATAATTCATTACTTTTAAGGTCAGGGCTATGCCCGTGTGTACACATTAACTCAGTAGCTCATTTTAGGTACAGATTATTTTTAGAAAAGCACACTTATATAATTATACTTAATAACATATATACTTTTAGCAAGGTCAACACTTGTATCACACATATTTTTTAATAATTTTTTTTTAATACTTGTTTTTATTTTTTTTTTACTAGATAACTTTCTGTTATGAGAAAAGATGAGATTCTTGGACTCCTGCATAGCACCACCAGAAGGAAAATCCCATCATGTTGCAAAATAAAAGTCTTGGACCAATTTTAATAAGTTATATTATATTGTAAGCTCTATAAATATTTTGTATATCCTGTCATTCAGCCAACATATTTGGATATAGTACCTTTAAAAATGTTTGAGATTCTACTAGAAAACTATTAATCTAAGCCCCATTAAAACAAGAGGGAGTGCCGTGGATGATTGGTAAAGCACTTGGCTTCTGAACTGATGGTTTCTGGGTTTGAATAAGATTGGGATTTTCAATTTCAGAAGCTACTCTGAGACCCCCAAGATCTAATGGATATCTGGCATTAGTTAGGAATAAGTAAAGGCGCTTTTGGGATCTGTGGCTAAATGGTTAAGTCATGGTTTGAATCTCTGAGACTCAGATTTTGAATTTTGAGATTTTTAGGATGCCCCTGAGTCCACCCAACTCTGACAGGTACCTGACTTTCATTGGGAAATTAAAGATGGTTGATTGTTGTGATGGCCACATGACACTCTGACCAAAGAATCAATTGACCTTAACATCATCTGCCCTATAGACTATGAGGTCTGAAATGGGAACTTTTTCTAAAGGTGGTTGGTTGTTGTGCTGGCTACATAACACCTTTGCTAACCAAGGGGCACAGAAACAGATAAACTTTATATCATCTGCCCCATAGATAGCAAGATATGTAAGGGAAATTTTACTTTTTTTTTTATTAAAATAAAAATCTAAGAAAATGATGGCAAAAAAATAATAATTAATTAAATATTCTTAGTGCCTATTGCAAAACTTACTGAGTTATAAGTGTATTGAAATGAATGGATAATCATGAAATTGTTAATTAATTACTGCTATCATTCCATAAACCATAAAAATTTATTTTTTTAAAAATTAATTTCAAAATTTTTTTTTTCAAGCATAGAGTTCACATAGAGTGAATTTTTTTTTTATTTGGCTAATGCTTTTAATGTATCATATTAGTTTTTATTTTTTTTACCCTGGATATTTTAAAAATATGTCCACTATTCTCATATGTTCTTTATAATGTAAATCGGTATTCATGCAATGCTCAAAATATGCTATAATCTTTAGGCCATACAGATTTGTATAAATTAGCTTGTTCAAATACATTGTAAATGTATATTGTTTGGATAAGAATAAAGTTTTTCTGTAGACAATTATTGTTAAAGATATGTTGATGCTCCTGCTTAATCAATTATATATACAGGTCATAATTTTTAACACGTCTGATAATAAATGACAGTACAAGTTAGTGAATGAAAATTTGTCATTATTTCAGCTGCTACATTAATATGACATATCATTACTTTAGTATATGTCATATAACAATTAAAGCAACATTTTGAAATGAATAGTCTGTAGAATTGACAGTAAATACATTTAAGTGATGGGCTGTGATCTGTGTGAATTGAGAGCTGATTATGTATTGAATTGGTTAATGAACAATGAAATTTTCATAAATATTTTTTTTTTAAATTAATACAAAATTTAAAATAAACTTTGAAAAGGAACCATAAACATCTACTTTATTTATTTATTTTTTTTCATCAGAACATAATTTCTAACTCTGCATTCTTTAAATAAATTATCATTTATTTACAGTAGTGTCAGAACACAAAATCATATTTTATAGTAAAGTAAGCTAAGCTTTGATCTCTTATAAAAATTTGTATATAGACTACACACAATTAAATTATTATTTTTAATCAAATTGGAGTTTCATCCTTGAGTTCAACTAGTACATATATATATACTTAGGCCTATTTGACAATAAAAAAAAAAACTTAGTCAATGAAATAGTAATACTAGCAAATGAGATAAAAGTGAATTAAATATCACCAATACTATTGAAGCCACTATTGCTTCTTTTTATCTTGTGGACTGCAATTGAAGTGGCTATTTATTTTACTGATCATCTAAGCTGATATGTCAGTGTTGTCTCTTTGAAACCCAAGCTTATTTTCTTGGTAACTGGAAGTCCAGATATTTGGAGTTTCATTTTATACACCTATACTTTCCGAAATGGCAGTCCGATAGGAAAAACCTAATTGCTTAACATGTCATATGCATATAACAGGAATGAAATGACTTGCTTCAACTGACATAGAAGAGAGCACCTGGTTGCATACAGCTTCAGAACTAGACAGCTGGAGGTCACTTACAAAAGTGTGGTATACACCAAAAAAAAATTAATTGCCGAGGGTAGACGGCAAAAAAAAGAAAAAAACAGATTCTACCACTGGCAGACAATGGTTATGCCTGTGCTTGGTGTGGCAAAATATGTAGGTCACAGCTGTGGATGAGTAGCCACTGGAAACATAACATATTTCTCATATGTCTTCGAGCTTAAAGACAAGCCAATCATTTTTGTAATATAGTTTGTAGCTTCTGTAAATGCATGAACTGCCATTACAAATGACACAAGTCCCATGTGAGTTTGATGAATTGTAAACATGTTATTTCTTTGCTTTATATTAAATGGTTCTTCTCTCTGTTCCACTAGGTACTTGTGTTTATTCAAATATCATTGATATCGTAACATGTCATCAAAATAAAAGCAAAAATCAAATTAGTGACTGATTATTCGATCCATTTAGGCAAATCATTTTTTTTTATGTCAATATATAATGATCTTTTACACTTTGTGACTTTACTATACTTTGAAGTAGATTTCTTAAGCTTAAGTCGGAAGTACACCTTGAGTTTTACTGTAATCTAGATCTAGAAGTAGAGACGGTACAGTAGTCCCAGTAGAGTCTAGACTAGAGTCTAGGCCTAGCCTGGCCTAGGCTATATAATATCTCAACTATCTGTCATATCCGATATCGTGGACGTTGTCGTCGTTGTCAGAAAAGTAGGCGGCTTTGGGTTTATATATCATTCCATGAAAAAAGACCCTGGCTAGATTTAGATCTACTGGTCTGGACATCTAGATGAGTAGATCTAACTAGAATTAAACTAGAAAACTAAATTTAAGTAGCTTCCTGGATCTAGAACTAGAATCTTTATCAGATCTTGTTGCGTCAAACGCTTCATTTCTGGTTATTGTTTTTAATAAATTCATATAAAATACATTATATTTTGGCAATAAAAAATACCCAGTTGATGATAAAGTAATTCTTATGATTTATTTAAGAATGACCCCAATAGTAGATCTATGTGTTTATTTAGATCTGTATCATATTATTATTAATTATTCTTATTTTATATCAATTGTCCAATAAAATCTAGCTCTAGATCTATTTGATTTTAGAATAGGCTATAGTTTTTTTTTTTTGTCATTTTATTTATATCATTGTCAACATTACAGATATAAACTTTTTCTTTGTTTCCCACGAGACGTGTGTCACTGTGTGCCTATAGTCGTTTCGAGAATAATAGTAAAAAAAAAAAAACGAGTAGAAATGCGTAGCTTGGAGTGACAAAACAGTATTAGGCCTCCTATTTTTATTTTTATCTCTTGCAAGTAAGTATATCGTAACAAATACGCATTAGCGGAACGGTAGACAGGTCTTCATCCAGATTTAGTGTAAATAAACCAAACACAGAAACACTGAAAGATTCTAATTTCGGAATTTAGATCCTATTTTTTAGAAAAAAAGGGTCATTTTATAGGGTGATCGAAAAAAACAACTTTTGTGACGATCTCTTATTCGGGAAAATTTTATCAATTATATCAGATAGTCTGAAAATGGATGAAGTTTTGACACATCTAATCAAATAGAGTGTACAAAAGTTTTACACTCAATGAAGGTCGATTCAAGTGACTTCCGGGAATAAATCTCTTCTTTGGCATCATCATGGATTTCTCCACATTGCACCATGCGCGAAAAAAGATGCGCGACGGCACTTCGACTCTCTTTGGCTTTGTAAAAAACTCGAAGCTGGTGTTCCATTAGTATAGTTCCATGGTTCAGATGCAGCTCAATTAGAATGAAAAAACTACTTTTTTTATATGCTATCATGCACTGGTGTCAGTCAACATATTTGCACGTTCTAATCATTCATTCTTAAATTAAACTTACACAACTAGGCAATATTTTTTTTTAAATTTTTATTCATGGAATAATAAACTAACACAAAGAGAAATATAACAGCACAAACAATATATTAAGACATCATTCTCATTCAATTCTTAGCATTCTTTACAGACAGGCTTCAAGGCTGGCGGCAATAATTTCAACATCAGTAAAGCGATCATATGTTGACTTCCACACAGCAGCTGAAACAAACAAAATAATAATGATTATTGGTCATGCAACAAATCTACTTTAATGTAGCTGTAATAATAAAAAATCAGACCATTAAATAACATGAAAAAAAAGCTGAAGATATTGGGCTCAACCCATGAAAACATTAAGAAACTGGAACAGACACAAAATAGAGCAGAAATAGACTCAAAAGTAAAATAGCAATTATACATGAAACACTGAACCATAATCTTCAAATACAAAATATAATAAAATACTCAGACACTTAAGATAAAGGCACATATTCCTCATTCCATATATATGCTACGACAAATTTGTACAAATACTTCTTCGCTAGTGCTATTAGAGCATGGAATGGGTTGCCTGAGCTAGCCAAGAAAACCAGTGACTTAGCAGAATTTAGGTCATTGGTTAATATGCAGACGCGTAGGACAATCTTTTTTTTTTATTAAATTTTTTTTGGGGTCGCTGATCAGTTATCATAAAAATATATTTTTCATACCTTTTTGAGCAGGCTTCCTAGTAAAAAGATGTTGAACAACATCTGAAGTGCATACATAGGCCAATCTTACTGTCAACTGCCCTTAAAAGAAAACTGACATCCTAAAAAAAAAAAAAAAAAACTATAGAAAACAGAAAAAAAAAATTACAATAAAGACAATCATGAAATGTTTATGGTATACAATAAAAACTTGCTATAATGATGAGACCCTGTAATTTTTCTTTATCAGTATCTACACAATGAAAAAAAAAAAACAAAAAAAAACAAACTATTACACATTTTTATAACTAAGACACTGATATATCTCTAACAATAGCTCTCTATAATTAGTGCAAATAAGAAAAAATACAACATTATTTCTTTTGTCATTGTGATTTACATTTACCTCTTGAAAGCAACTTTGCACTTCTTACAATAGTGATGAATTGGGTTTTTTGCTTCCTATGAACTTTTCTGTTTACTAAAAAAAAAGAAAAAGAAAATATAAAGCACTCTACAGAAAGAATTAGTGATTAAACAATTAGTTTTTATACAAATTTTAAAAAATCTGAATATTAGTAAATTAAATAGAAATATTTTGTGCACATTCAGTAATCCTATGCTGCTTTTAAAAATGAGGTCTAAATTTTTATTATTTTAATCTTTTGGGAACTTATTAACTTTTACACCTAATACAAGACTAGATTTGATTATTAAACTATTAAAGTATTAAACCTTGGTTAAGGCTTAGCCTAAAA
>JADKLZ010014695.1:17371-31673 GCA_021533235.1 Biomphalaria straminea | reverse complement strand
GCTTAAGAGTATAGGATATCAAAAAAACGTGACAAATACAGTTCCAAATAACGTGACAATCATAGCTCAAAAAAAAAAGACAATTTTAACTCCAAACAAAGTGATATTTTAATGAATGTAATTAATTGCAACCTACTACGGTACGATTAGGACCCGCTAACAGTTATCATTGTATCTTTGGACTTTGTTAGGTAGTGTAGTTTAGTATTGCGCACACTTTTTAGATAGTTAGTTTAGTCTTTTAGAATTGCGCACTTTTTGGTACCGACATTGAACGCACATTTTATGACGACACAAACTGTAGGGTTAGAGGTTAAGTTTGACGTAATAGGATTTCAGTTACTGCTAGACTCTCGGGGTGATCAGACGTAATTATCTTTTGACTAGACTGTGGCCATCTTGTAAATAAATTGTTGTTACATTTTCATCTCGAAGTCAACTTGGTTATTTGAACATTTGTTCCTGTTCGTTCTTGTTCTTGTGATTGTTCACTGTGAACTCGCATCTAATAATTTCATCGATACAACTATACCCAAGCATCTAGTATCCAGAAGAAAACTTAGAAATATTTCAACTACAATAATCTACGAACACAGCAAGAAGAATACATTAACAGTGATACAATTATAGTGGCGACCCCGTACGCTCTAAGGGTTTGCTACGTTAACGGATCCAGACGTCTTCGTTGAAGTTCATCGTTAGTGCAGTGGTGATCACGCCTGAACACCAGGCTTATGAATTGTTACTGCAGTCATCATCGGTACAGCAGTACTCTTCATCGCTCTTAGTCTCAGTGAAAAAACTTTGGTTTAACGGTCGACGGGTCGTTCTACTGAAACAGTGATACAACACCACAACGCCTGACTCCTGTTCATCAACATAGACAACGAATCAACACAACTGTGAAGCAGTTTGACGTACAGCTAGTGCACTCATTTATCGTTGCATCGCCTTATTTGCCTGACGCCTAGATCGTCGCTGATCACGTAGGTGTTGGTAACCTGGACATTAGTTAGCCGTTAGCGGACCTGCATACAGATGGGACAACAGAAACAGTCGTAGTCACAGAAGGTCAGAGAAAGACAGTTTGCCCGCTGTCTCGTTTGATATTAAGTTAACCATTAATCACCCCTTTTCGTCATCAAGAGAGTCTACGCACAGCCGCTTGCTCAGAAGATCCGGTAGTACTTTTAACGGTCGCTGCAGTTAACCTTGTTGAAGGTCCGTAACATTTCGTCACTTTATCGAAGTATCATCGTATGTTTGAGAGTGAATCTTTCTTACACTAACTTTCCTGGACTGGAATTGTTGGTGATTATTGTGGGAACAGCCTTACCCACTGTTAGCCGTTATCATCGTTCTAGATCGTCGAAGGTGACCTTGCTCACCTATTCATCGTTTGACTTTGAGGGTGCTATTTGTCCTGTGATAGCACATTACAGACTACATTGAACATTTCGTTTTGAAGCAGTGGACCTTATCGTCGCAGAGAACTTTGTCGTCATTTTCGTCAGCCCAGGTCATTTGTCGTTTGGAAGGAGACACTTCGTCATCATCGCAACTTACTCGTTGGACTTTTGGAGTACGTGAACTATACATTTCGTCACAGCAGAGAATCGTCGTCATCGCAACTCATTCGTGGACTGGAGTACTATAGCTTATAACCTGCATTCGTCGGAGCAGTGAATCTGAATCTGTGGCACACCTGTGGCATTATGTATCTAAGGAAACTGAACCGGAGAGCATCGACAGGACAAGAGAGCTGTTGTGAAATTTGTCGTATTGTATTCGCATAACCGAACAAGGGACAGATATAGAAGATAAGTACCCTATAATTTGTTTCTCTTTTATTAGATAGTATATGTTTAGATTCTCCCCTTAGCATAATAGTTTTTGTCTCATTGGAACGCTAGCCTAATTTAATTTAATTTAGGTGTGGTCGGACTTAAAGATAGACGTGAATCAGATAAATTATATAACTATACGTATAGGTTTAGGATTGTAACAATCGTCTTGTCCTTGTAAACATTATTATTTTTTTCTTTTGTCTATCACTTGTATCATATCGTCTTTTGTGTGTATTGTGGAAAACTACGAAACTAAAGTAACTTAACTACAAGAATTAAATCTGGATTTTTATGCCAGTTTGCTATAGGCCCCCTCATTATAGAAGAAAGACTCATTTAGTATATGCAGTGGCGTAGCTAGAGTATATGATGCCTGGTGCGGTACCTCATCTTGATGCCCCTCCCCCCCACAAAAAAAAATTACTAAATAATAACATTATAAAACCTTACTTTTTTTTTTCAAAATAATATGTATTCATTAATCAAATATTGATAATTCAAAAAAATCACATTTTCATAAAGTAATTCTTGATCAGTTTAAGAGGAGGTATCCCTGAAAATCTTATTTTTGTTATTTCTAAAGCTAGGCCTTTGAAAATTGGTATGGTAACATAATGATTTTCTAAAATAAATAATGCTAAAAAAAGTTTTTTGAATGATGGTTGCCATGGTAACGGCGGCCATATTGTTTATTGTATACAAATTAAAACTCAGAATTTTGTAAAAACTATTGATTAGAATTACATGAAATTGAATGAAAACATAAGAAAAAAGGATACTCTAAATAGCATCAAAGTCAGAATAAAAGATTTAAGTATGTTTAATTTTTTATAAATTTTTGAAATTTTAGTATATTTTTGACATAAAAAACAGAATAAATATTAATTAAAATTACTTTTTAAAAAAAAAGTAAAAAAAAAATTGAAAAAATAACTTTGATCGAGTAAAGTAAATGATGTCTTTAAGAAGTGTTTCAAATTTTATCAAAATCTATCAAATAGTTTAGTAGAAATTCTTAGTAAGGCATTACGGCATGTGCAAAAACTAACATTTTGAGAAAAATGAGTTTAAAGTATAGATTTGAAAACATAAGAAAAAGTATTGAAAATGTTGAGATGGCGTAACCAAGGGCCATTTTTGTACTTTTCAAGAAATTTTATTAAAATTGTGTCTCATAGGCTTTACAAAAACAGCATAAAACATGTTTTAGACACAGAATTGAGCAATAAAAATGATAGCGATGTAATGAAAAATGATTGATCTACTTAATAATGTTATTAGTTAAAAAATCGATATCCTAGACCTAAAACTCGATTTTCTGTAGGGATACCTCCCCTTAAGTTTGGAAAAACTTACATGTAGCGACGCTTACCGCAATAGTAAAAAAATATGCAAATCATGATGACGATATTCGGGATTGAATCATCTAGCTCATTTTTTTATATAAAATTCAAGAGCTCAACAGGTCCTTGTTTTGGATGTTCGGAAGCTTCTAATGAAACTATGACAAAACGTTGAAGTCTCTTTCGTTCCAGCAGAAAATTCGTTTTTATCAATGTCGCTAGGAGTACTATCGAGATTGATTTTGACCTTAGGATTTAATAGCTGGGAAGGCGACAAAAATTCATATCTATCTGCTACATAATGAAGTTGCTCGAATCGGGTGATTATTTCTTGAACAATCTTGTCCAAGGTAGAATAAATTTCCCTTCGTAGCTCTTCTTTGTGTGTAAGTACAGAGTCATCACTTTTCTCATCTTTTTCTTATGGCCAATACGTTTTCGAGGTTCTGTATTGATTCTCAGATCTGAGCACACGCTTTTGGCAAAGGTAATGCTGGCTTCAGCGATGTCCTTTTGATTAATACTTTAAAATGTCTCTGTTTTTAGTTTGACTGAGCAGTCTCGAATAGACAATCCTTGTTTTTTGAAGGTAGACTTGCACATCATTAATTTCAGTTTATACACGAGCCCAAAAATCCAAGATAGTTGAGAAATTAATAGACTGAATAGCAACTAATAATCCATCTGCTTCAGATCTAGTCGATGAATTTTCATCTCGCTAGTTAATGTCTCCAGAGTTTCTATAATTTTAAAAAATGTATCCCTAACCATCTTAACGGCTTCTCCTCTGGCACTGCACCGGGTCTCAACTAAACGTTTAAGGCTAGTTCTGGTTATTTTGATGAGGACATCCCAGCGGTGTGTTGAAGTTGAGAAAAATGCGTGTAAACGGTCCAGTGTACCTAAAAATGTTACCGAATTGACTTTAGCTTCAGCGGCTCGAATTCCTGCAAAATTAAGAGAATTGTTTGAGCAGGCAATGAATAGTGCTTTGGGATTGACTTCTAGAATACGTTTTTGGACACCGTAGTTTTGACCTATCATGGCCGCAGCATTATCATAGCCTTGACCTTTGCAGTCCAATATGTCTAAGCCATCCGAACGCAGTTTCTCTAGAATCATCTCAGCGATTCCAGCAGCATTATTGTCCTTTGTGTCGATGAAGTTAATAAAAGACTCACGAACTTGTACCCCGTCATTATCCATTTACAACATACCTTAAAATTTGGGAAGTTTGATCCAGCTTTGAAATGTGAGGTGTACTGTCAAAAAATATATATTTGTTTTATTTGCTGTATCACTGTATGATTTGTTTTTTAACGTGATCCCCTAATATTGTAATAAATTCATTTTGTATTTGTGGAGACATGTATGTATTCGGTCTGGAACAAAGCTTAGTTCGAAGCACATGCTCCCTCAAGAGTGGCACTTACTTTGATAGTAATTTTACTAACTCCAAGAAATTGCCTAGATTTTGTCCTTCCAACACTTCTTCAGCTAGCTCGCGATGCCCACGAAGTGCCAGATTTTGCTTTAAGAAAAGACGAATGATGCCCAAGATTCTCTTCAGGTAGTCTCTCCAGGTCTTCGTCTCTTGTATAATCAAATCTTGGGCCTTGTGTCAATACTGTTCCCTACTCTCAGGCACTCTTCAAGTTTCCTCCAAGCAAGCGATGACTAAATGTGAGCTCTGCTGGTCTCATGTTTTTCTATTATCTAGGATAACCCCCACCACTCATTGTATCCATCTTTGGATTTAAATAAAGATTTGGTACTTAATCTTGTTGAGAAGATTATGCAGGAGAAGCAAAATAAGGATTCTTTTTTTGGCGTATAACACGTCCACTTTCTAGGAACTTTATCGCGTTTGACATTTGCCGGAAAAACCAAGCCTTTGAAAGATTTCTAGCCTTTCTTTTTGCTGATTCTTGATGTCTATACATCAATTGAATTGAATTGACTGTTCATACGCTGAACTGTTTCAGATCCTTGAGTGACAAGGTGTATGCGAATATTATCTGTGATGACATCAGGCCAATCTTCAATGTCTTTCAGTCTAGAGCAGTGGTCTTCAACGGGGGCGATATCGCCCCCTTGGGGGCGTTTTTGAGATTTTAGGGGGCGCTGGGAGCCAAAGGGGCGGTACGGGGGCGCTGGACACAAATGGGGGCGGTAAGGGGGCGCTGGGCGTATAGGGGGAAAGAAGAAACTAAAGGTGTATTGAAACCAAACAAATAAATAAATTCTTCAAAATTAAAGCTGCTAACTGGATATAGACTAATTATAGTAAGCTACTTCTTATTTAAGAACTGTGAGAATGTTAGAAATTGAGTTCGGCAATATCATTTACTATTTTTAAATTCTTACCGTACTCTTTTACGGTATTAATAATAGGAGGGTATTAGTGTCCTTATATCTTGAGCGCATTAACGTTCATGATTTGATAGACAAGCTAGGTAATTCGCCTTTTAGATTATATTTTATTTTATCCATATATTGATATGTAAATGTTAATTTAAAAACACGTTAAAGCTAACATTCAAATAAAATAATTTAACCTTTTTTAAAACAAAAAACATTAACGAAAACTCGCTGTTATGTAAAGGAACATTGGTAAGTGCCCCAGTGAATTTGCACTACATAAAAAGTATTTCAATGTTCTACTTTGAATGACAGAATTTTCAGATGAGGTTATGAAACCTAATCGGCTTCACGAACAAATAGCAATATCAAAAAAGCCTACATCAGCTTTCTTGGCTCTTACTCAGACAAAATATTTGGACCATGTGGTAGTGTATGGAGTTTTGATGCGGAGACCATGGCAGTCTGTGAAGCCTTAAAAGTCATTGACTCTCAACTCAGCGAGGGACATTTGAGGGCAACACAGATTGTTGCGGTCATTGACTCAAAATCTGTAGGTCCTACTACAGGCTTTGCAAAGCCCTGGACCATGGCCTCCAAATATCGACACTGTAATCATGGCTTCACACAAAATAAAGCAATATTATGGAACCCCTGTAATAATGCAGAAGTTACCAACTCATGGGCCCACCAGAGAAGGGCAAATTCCACTGACTGAACGTACGTTTTCACCATGCTCCGGCTATAATTCAAATAACAGAAATGGAAAAGTGGTTTAAATGCTGGGACAAGTCCTAAAAAGCCCGTTGAGTCTGGGAGCGCGTGATGGAGGCTGTCCAGGCCTGAGCAAGCTATTGTAGCACAGTGCAGGACTCGCCACTGTCCTGTTCGCTCATATTTCTCACGCTATGGCTAAATAATTTCGATTCACGGTGCCCCGCGGCGGGGAAGAAGAGGAAACCGTGCCTCATATTCTGTTTGACTGCACCATACATGCTGTCTGGAAAACCAAAAATTTTCGACATATATGGTAACATGTATGCACTACGCAAGACAGCAGGGTTTCTGTCCAGGGCTTTTGCATGACAGGATTTGAGCCCCTGAAGTCTTCACTCAAATGGAGTTTGATGACGATGATGATGTAGCTCTAAGGACTAAATAAATATTTTTTTTTACAAAAGTATGTCTTCAGTAAAAAGAATGTTAACATAGGAGGCATACAGTGGTGTAGTTAGGGTTGGGGTGAAGGGGGAGAATAAGAAGATCCTCCGAGATACCACTTGAGGAGTGCCCATACGATTCCATTTTAATTAGTTGAATATTACACAAAACGCAGGTTCCCCCAAAGAGGTCAAGCCTCCCCTGGCCCCTAAACATTGTAAAATACCTAGCCACGCGCCTGGAGGCACAACAGAGATGTGGCTGCATTTGAATGTTTTAGTAATATTCAAAAACTGTGGTTGAAAATGGAATTATGTTTTAGCTTTTCCATCAACATACATGGTTAACCTAGAGTTAGTGCGTAACAAACTTAATGAATAAGCAAAGAATAGACAGGGTGCAGGAGCCACAGGGTTCTCATATTTTCCCGAATTTTATGCAGACAAAGCCATTGTCTGCTAGTGGTCTATTTAAGTTTTCTTTCCGTCTTTTACGAATGTCTTTTATACTGGGTTGTTTTTTTAGTCTCAAATGTTTTTCCCTCAGCTTTTGTGAGAGCTTTCCAACTGTCTCTCTCAGGTAGTCATCTGTTACCAGAGAATGCTGCCAGGTGCTTTATGTCAGTGAGGGTGAAAAGGCGCCTGGGTGGATCTTAATAGCGCTTACGGGAGCACCTCTGTACCTTTGTCTTTTTCTGAACTTGCCTAAGAAAATCGCCCTTTTATGCGGTTGTGTCCAATGTGGGATAAGTGTTACAAATAAACATACACATTAATAAATAAATGACATTTTGTTCAAATTTGCCTTCTCACTCTTCTTTATAAGTGTTTTTCTTAGAGGGGGGCGCTGGCAGATTTTTTTAAAGAAAAAATACGAAAAGGGGGCGGTAGGCCAAAAAAGGTTGAAGATCACTGGTCTAGAGTTTATTATCGTGCTTTCTGTATTGTTTACACTGTCTGATGGTTCAGCTTCTTCAGTATGAATTTTTGAGGAGTGTACTAAAGACATGCTTGTGTGCTGTTCTATTGTCTCTAGAACCTGCGATATTGAAGTCTTTTCTTCTTTTTCATCATTCAGGATGCCGACCAAAACATTTTTTTTTCTGGATTCAATGATAACCGGTATGGGGATAAAACAAAGTAGCGACATGACTAGTTTATCAATCGTTAGTTCATGTTTAAATACAGTAGTTTATGTTTGTTCGTGTCCACTTAGTCGTTTTTACTGAAAAGCTAAGGGAAATAGGAAATTAATACACACTGGGGGATTTTGGGGCCCCTCGCCACTTGGTGCCCTGTGCGGCCCGCACCACCCACACATTGGTAGCTAAGCCACTGAGTATATGTTCATTTATTTTAAAATTTTATTATTTTTATTGTACATAATTTATATTAGATATGTTGTTTTAACTTGTCACTATACTTCGGGTAAGTTATGTTTGTATGAACTTGATTAGGTTGAATAAATCTAATCTGGGCGGATAAATTTTCATACTTGAATTTATCCATGAGAATACCTGGCTATCCTTGATTTAGCTATTTTTAGATATCTTGTCTTATTTAGACATAAAAATCTTTTGTGTTTTTAAAACACATTAATCTAAGACAATTTGTCACAAATTTGCTTGAAATATTGAGCGGCAGAGAGAAGAAAGGATTTATTATACTCAACCAGTAACGGTAATGATTATTTGATTATTTAAGGGCATTGAATTTATCGAGTTGACTAAGTGATTGTAAATTGAACTAGATCTAGTTACTAGATCTGAGCAGACGATAACTGGTAGTGGTAGTACTAGTTTCAATCTATCCATACTAAGATACTGAACTTGACATAATAATCTAATAGTAATATAGATCTAGGTCAAATACACATAATTACAAACACTTGTAATATTAATGAGTGAGTAGTGTAAAACTTAAAAGTTAAAAAGACATTTAATAAAATGGCAACACCTTCTAATGATGATTTGAAGGAGATAAGGGAAAATGCCATTCAAGAAGGAAAGATGATGGAGTTAAAAACAAAAGAATTGGCGGCATATGTACAACAAATTGTGGACAAAGAAGTAGAACGTAGAAGGCAAAAAGAGGAGAAAGAACTTGAAAGACAAAGACAAAAAGAGGAGAAAGAACTTGAAAGACAAAGACAAAAAGAGGAGAAAGAACTTGAAAGACAAAGACAAAAAGAGGAGAAAGAATTTGAAAGACAGGAAAAAATAAGAAAAGAAGAAATTGAAAGACAAGACAGGATTAGAAAAGAAGAATTTGAACGACAGGAACGTGAAGCGGAAAGAAAACTTAAGGCCGATATAGAAAAAGCGAAAGCTGAAGCTCAAATAGCTCAGGCTGCGGCACAAACAGCAGCAGCACAGACAACTGCAACGAAAGCAAATACTACTCAGCCTCAAGCAACCACAACGCAAGCAATTCAACAAAATAATAATAATCTTCAATTTTGGCTTAAACGAAAATTACTAGGTTTTGAAGAAGGCAAAGATGACAAAGGTGATTTTCTAAAACGTTTTGAGATCAAACTATTTTAATGTACCGGAAGATGAATGGTCTGAAATACTACTGGATTTTGTACATGGTCAAGCTTTAACCATATGCCAAAATCATGACCATAGGATAGAAGATAGTTATGAAAAACTTAAAAGAGAACTTCTTAATGCTTATGGACACAATGCAACTACATTTAGAAAAAAATATTTTGAGAATATTCCATCAACACAAACTGAACCACAAACTACTATAGATCAAGAAAAAGATTACTTTAATAAATGGCTAAAATTAGAAAAAGTAGGGAATTCATTTGAAGCATTGAAAAACTTTATTTTGATTGATAATTTCTTAAACAAATGTGACCCACAACTACAATCTTTCATTAGGGAAAGAAACCCTAAATCAATTGATGAAATTACAGAAATCATGAGAACTTATAAAAATGCCTACCCAAATAACCCAATTTAAGTAAAAGATGAAAATAAAGTTGACTTAGTAGGTTACACTAATGATAGGTACTCTAAACAAAATGAAAATAGATTTGAAAATAGACATAGAGATAGTTCTAGATCAAGAAATAACCATTATGATGAAATGACTTGTTTTAATTGTCAAAAGAAAGGACACATAGCTTCTCATTGCAAAAGACCTAATACATATTACAGATCAAATGATAGGGATTCATATGACAGAGATAGGAATCAAAACAGAAGAAGCAGTAGTAATAATAGAGACAGGAAACAAACAAACAGAGTTTTTTTATACAAATGATAGTCATAATAGAGATAACAGTGAAAACAGTGAAGTTGAAGAACTAAGTTATTGTAGAGTCAAAGAAGAGATTAATATGATAGAAGATAGGATTAAAAATAGTTTTTATTTAATCTCAGGTTTGGTGAATGGAAAGGTTTTGAATTTTATCAGAGATTCAGCTTGTACTACAGTAGCTTTAAGATCTGATTTTGTAGATCCTTGGTGTTATCTAGGATACAAGAAAAGTGTCAGACTGAGTGATGGTACTATTAAACAGTATGAAGCTTGTAGAGTATTTATCAAGACACCTTTCTTTACAGGTTATTGTAATGGAGTAGCCATACCCACTTTACCACAAGACATGTTGTTGGGAAATGTTAGGGGTATCAGATCATGTACCATGAGAGATATAGAAAGTTGGGAAAACAAGTATAGTTTTTTGTTAAATACAAACAGAGACCATAGAACCAGACAATATAATAGACATATCTCAGGTAGAAGAAACATGACTTGTTACAATTGCAACAGACAAGGACATTTAGCTAGAAATTGTTGGTTTTGGTCATACAATAACAATCAGAAGATTGCAAGTTCTCATTGTTATAAAAGAGATGAAAGAGTAAACCAAAACAGAAATAAATATGGTGGCTATGAAGTAAACAAATATAGAAATCATGATTACCAAAATAATAACACAAGACATAATGTGAATTAAAATAAGTATTCTGAATATGTTACTGTATACTATTCAAGTTAAAACTATTTAAAAAGTCTATGAAGAGATGTTATGAGTACCGTATTTAAAGGTGTATACAAATACAGTTGAAGTTAAATTAATTTTATAAAAGTGACATTATGTATATGATTAAAAGCTCAGACATATGGAACATGTTGACCTTAAATTGGTATATTGATTAAGCAATATAAAGTTTGAAGTGAAAACCATTAATAGCTATGAGAATATTACAAATGATCTATTGTCTAGAATGACATTGACATAACTAAATATTGTATAGATATACAATGACAAGAGTTTATTCTATGAGGAAAATTCCATAGTATAGTATGATATCTTAAAGAGTGAAAACTCTATGAAAGTATTATTTTTGTACTATGTTAATAGTACTATATTGAGTCAAGAGTGAGAAGTTAATATGTAAATAGTGTTGATCTGAGTTTTCATTCATATTATTTGTACCATGATAAATTGTGTTCAACTGAAAGTGAGTATATATGTTTATTTTATATCATTATTCATCATCCATCATTGACGGTTAGGACAAAAAGGAAATTGGTGAGTGAAAGAGAAATGAATTATTTGGTATGGGATGAAAGGATGTGACTATTGAAATTGTTTACAAGTATTATAATGAATTGAATGTTTATTTTTTACAGTAAAACTTGTCCTGAAGTTGTTTTTCCATTTGGGTGTGTTGAACTGTGCCATAAACAATTGTGAACTTTGTCTTCATGTGGAACTTTGTCTTCATGTGCCATGAACTGTTATGAAATATCTCAAGAAAAATGAACTGTGTGCTATGAAAGATGAAGAAACATGAAGATTCAAGATTTTATTTATTTATTTTTTTCTTCCCCATATGATGCTTTCAGTCCCTTGTAAAGACTTGGACTGATTTAGAAAAAAATATTGTCATATTTTTTTTAGGAAAGGGGGGAGGAACTGTTAGGTAGTTAATTTAGTATTGCGCACATTTTCTAGATAGTTAGTTTAGTCTTTTAGAATTGCGCACTTTTTAGTACCGACATTGAACGCACATTTTATGACGACACAGACTGTAGGGTTAGAGGTTAAGTTTGACGTAATAGAATTTCAGTTACTGCTAGGCTCTCGGGGTGATAGGACATATTTTATCTTCTGACTAGACTGTGGCCCATCTTGTAAATAAAGTTATTATTGAAGTTTCATTACGAAGTCACTTAGTCATTCAAGTCTTTGTTCCTGTGAGTATTTGTTTCTTGTTCTTGTAATGGTCACTGTCGAGCTCGCATATGTAATACATTGATACAACTATACCCAAGCATCTAGTATCCTGAAGCAACTTAGAAATACAGTAATCTACAAACACAACAAGAAAGAGAAGGATACATTACAGTGATTACATTACACTATATTTGTTGGTATTATTTTATTCCTTATATATACCTTATTGTTTTAAACTCTGTTACTGATGATTTATTAAAGATTAATAGTATTTTTAAACATAAATTAACCTGTGTAGCATCATCATGAATAGCATGAGCGTGTCTGTGTGTATGTACGAAGCCACCAACCATATAGGCTGTGTGTTGGAGGGTGACTGTAGTTAGTATATATTTTACTAGTTACTAATGTAAATCTCTCATCTGGCTTGTATGGTGGTTGAATGTATGTGTTCAAGAATTTCGACCAATTTATGTCCAAAGACTGTTTATGGTTTCAAGAACTCAATACTGATAGCTGTTAGTTAATAGTTGGAATCTGAAGCGTAGTAAGTCATATATTTATTAATCCGTTTGCGGCAAAAGATATTTTATTAACAGCAGGAACATCCATTACACCTACATTATTGATGTTTGGATCTACTGATAAATAGAACAAAGAGCATTAGGAAACCAAATATAGATGAAAACTCATCCACACCCTACCTACAAAAAAGAAACATAAATGGATTTTGTGTTCGATTGATTGTAACAACCTGGTCAGATAGACGTAGTGAACCTACACATGTTGTCCTAGTGTAGTGTGTATAGATGATTGTGTTGACCTTCACGCGTTTTTTTTTTCCTTTAGGCATACGCAATAGTGTTTAGTGTGCAGGCCAAAAAAAGATAACAAATTGGCATGGTCAGTCAAGCAAATAGATAGCTAAATTATCCGTACACTAGTTACATAGGTCAAGTGTTTCTTAATATTCCAGTATATTATGGTGCTTTAGATCAATTTATTTTTTGCGATCAATTTATTTTCTGTGATGTTAAATTTTACTGTAAGGCTTTCCTTTAGGCCCTATATATTAAGTCAATAGGATTAAGCAATGACATTAGCTTTCTTTCTAAAGGTTTTAAGACTAGGAAAAAACTACATACACCCATACATTTCTCTCAAAGTAAACAAACTTAGTGTCGGCATCTGTTGACCTATAGACAATGTCAATATGTCTTAACAATTTGCGTTAATCCATTCTGGTTTAAGAATGGTCAATGTCTATCAATACATTGTCATGGGTTAAACAAATAAGAAGTTAAGGGTGTTGACTCATTTGAGCTCTCCCTTAAAGATACCACTGGTCAGTGTCTGTTTGGCTTGTAGTCCAGCCTCCTAATTGAGACTTAACTCAAAGTGAACAAACTTATTACCCAGCCAATAGTATAAAAGGTGTGGCTTGTGGTCCTTTGACCCTTTGATTGACAACCTGTCTCATAATAATCAAACCCAAACCAGATTAACCTTATAGAGAGATGGCTTTTGGTCCCGCCCCCTAATAAAAATTCTTCTCCAAGTAAACAAACTTAGTTCCCTCTTAAGATAGACCTCTAGACAGTGTCAACACGTTTACATCTGGCTTAATGTGGTCAGCTGTCTATCTGTGCTCTCAATGTCATGGACTAAACAAACAAAAGGAGGTGGGGGTTGCTCATCCCTACCTCTGCAGATATACCCGCACATTTAGACAGATTATCAGCGTGACGTAGTTAATGAATATTACATGTTTACTACAAAACTCAAAAGGTCAAAACAAGCTTTTAAAATGTGCCATACATCGCTGCTATGTTTGTAATGCGATCTTACAATGTACAGTTTTATTTCTATTTAGATTAACACGCCTTGTCTTTGTACTAAATAAGATTTGGTGCATAGTCATTGTTTATTGTTTTAAAAAACAAATTCTTTTATTTGAAACAAAAAAAGTAAATGTATTTCAGAACTGACATTATTTAATCATGTCCACTTTGTGAATATTTGTATATTTTTATCAGCATGGAGATTTAGTTTAAACTTCTTGTTGGACATCGTTTATCAGCATCGACACCGTTATATTGTTTGTCTTTCGCCTGTGTTGTTTCGATATTTAAGTCATTAAGTGTTACCTACGTATGGCGTATCTGGAAAAGACTTAGCGCGCGGAGGTGCCTTAAAATAGAAAAAAGAAATAAAGGTACTACGATGTAGTTTTTACTATCCGGTAGTGATATTCGACCGGAGCCGGATAGTGAAAAAGTACCGAATATTCGGCCGGAGCCGGAGCGACTATCCGGTACACCAATAATATATATATATATTATAAATATTATATTACATACATTTACATTTGTATTGAATATATATATATAT
>JADKLZ010014656.1:1178-11916 GCA_021533235.1 Biomphalaria straminea | reverse complement strand
TACCAGACAGACAGACGGACAGAGTGACTTAATATAAGCTTTGTACAAACTGTATCTTGTCTATGAAAGGCTGAAAAGTATTCACTGATTTCAGCTATTTGTTGTTTTTTTTTGTGTGTATATCAACAGTGCTAAAATGAAACAATAAATAATAAACAACAAAATAGATTACCTTCAAGCTACTATTGGTTGTTGAAGCCATTTAAAACCATTTCCTGATCACAAGTTTTAAAACATAAATTAAAAACTAAAAAGGCACTTGATAATGTGAGTAGACAAGATAATACAAGATAGGCCAAACTTTTCTGTTAATTAATCAATCGTCAAGAAACACTAATGTTATGGTGGTATTAACTTTGAAACATTCTCCCTTTCATCTGAACAATTTACAATCTAGATTATTCCATATTTTCCAAATCAGTCATGCAAGATCGATTAGTCCAAGTACTTGGTACAGAAACACACTACTGCTACATGCCAGGACTTCGTCACGCATTTCTTCATTGTATCTGCCAATTAAGCTCTCACACGCAAAAAAGTTGTAATTGTTCCTTCCTTTTCATCTATTACATGGCAACATCCCATTTCAGTTTCCTATGTGAACGGTTAACTCTATTTTATGCCAGTTGTTTATTTTTTTTTTATTTCAAGGAACTATTTTACTATGCGTCGGGATTTCCTTTCACTCACAGACCTACTTTCACCATCAGCTACCATATTTTGTCCATAAATAAAACGCAAGGGCCAGAAAAACAAAGCACATCATTGGTCGTCACCGCGCATTAATTTTTACTAACACTCGTCATTTTGATTTTTGAATCTTTTCTTATAAATTACATACGTTACTTTAAAAAAATAAAATGATTACGTTCTTCGCATGTTCCTAAGTCAATCTAGTCATGTATGTTAATAGATTAATTTCTGCCAAGCCATTTGTTTTCTTGGCTGACTTAGGCAACCCATTACATGCTGTCACGGCACTAGAAAAGAAGGGGCATTTGTACAAATTAGTCCTATCATATGGAACGAAGAATTCGCCTTTAAAAAGCCTTGTGTGAATCTTCTCTTACGTAATAATAGTCTAAAAATTATTTTTTTTTCATATATATTTTTTAAAATGGTTTATTCAGATACTTTCGTTTACAGTAACACACAAGTCAAACAGGCTGACGTATTCATTCAAATGTAGGTCTTATGTAAATTATTATGCAATATGATAAGCGAGACAAGAAATGTAACTTATAACATTATTAATTGTCCTAAATTAGGTCCAACTTATAATGCATAGTAAACATATTTTTTCTCTATAAAAATTAGTAAACATTGTTTGTGTGTTAATATAGTACATTGTATAACAAAAGTTACATAACTTATCAATTCAAATATGAAAAAATAAATTTTGGCAAAATATCTACAAGGGTTTGCATAATGTGTTAAATATATGGTAAATGATCGTCTCCCCTTTAAAAAGCCACAGCAGGTAATTTTAAAAGAGAAACCTCTGAATTTACGTTAAGTTTTAGCCTTATCATTATATGAATCCTTGTGCTTCAGACCTCTTTTCTTTCCCTTTTTTTTTTAAACAAAATTTTATTTTTATAGACATACACGTAAACAGAAATGTATATTATTGATACCAATTGTAATATACATGAATATTTCTGAAATATGAGCAAGACACATTTTAAAGATTTATATAGCAGTCTAGAGTATATGTACGAATAAGCATTTTTATTTTATTTTTTTTTTAATTTATTTTTCTTTTCGTTTTCCTTTCTCTTTTTTTTTTTGTTTCCCTTGGGGACCGGAACACTACTTCCTTACCACCAAGGTAACAAACATGTCTTATACTAGAGTCATAGAGAGAATAGGTTTTGGGAAAGCAATGAAACCTCCGGAAATGATCCCTAAATGTGTGGAGAAGGGAAAGCAAGACAGTCCCGGGAAGTGATACTTTTAAAGTATAATCTTAATAGGGGATACTTTTTTTTAAATTAAAATTATGTACAAACGTTTGTTTTAACTCTGGTAATTACTACCAAACTATTTAGCGATTTCTATATTTCAACGGGAAGGCAATAAGACTTTCTGTGGCGTTGTTCTTTTATGTCATTGCAATAGGATTAGATTTTTGGACTTTATATATGTAAAAATGTTTGTTTCAAATTTGGTCCTTACTACATAGTTATTGTTTAGCATTTTCTACTTTAAAATTCATATTGCTATCTAATTTAGTTGTGTAACATCATGAAGCTTAAATAAATAAAATAAAATAAATAAAGATAAAATGTAATAATTGTCAAAAGGACTTATCTGTTCTGTGCAGGGGGCAATGTTCGCAGTTCCACCTACGCAAGGGTGACGAAAATGAGGGTATCCTTCGGTAGTTTTCCAGTCTATTTCTGATCTTTAATGTTGAGAAAATCATTGGCGTTCATTGTTTATGGGGCAAAACTCTTTCGGTGATTTGTATATTTTTGTAGTCTCCTTTGGGACGAAGCGTTGGCATTATTCTGAGTTCTCTTTTATTTTTCAACTTTGTAGTGGTGTGAGTTCATTGTTTATGAGACGGTCGATGGATCGGAAGTCTTTCTGTAGTTTGTAGGCCTATATTCTTGTAGTCCCTCTTGGGATGAAGCGTAGGCATTGTTTGAAATTTCTCCTTCATTTTTTAAGTTAGTAGTGCTGTGAGTTCACCGAACAACAGAGTTTCTTGTTGGTGTTGTAAAACCCTGATTTCGTGTGCGCCAGTACATGAGTCTACTGAATGGGTTTGTTCTATGTGTTCCAGTACATGAGTCTACTGAATGGGTTTGCTCCATGGTAGCACTGCCTGTAGTTCCAACCACACAAGGATGACAAGCATAAAGATATCCTTGGATAGTTAGTCGGTCTATTTCTGGTTTTTAATGTTGAGAATATCATTTGTGTTCACTGTTTGTGAGTCAATTGATGGGTGATTTGTTTATTCTTATTTTTTTCTTTAAGAAATAGAGATTACAATTCTAAAATGAAAGAAATTTTACGAATTTCTTGTTATAATGTCTAACTTTAAAATAACCGTTTGGTTTTTAAGCTTTTGCATCTAAAGGGCTGTTATTAAATAAAAAAATACCTAGTTTTTTTTTTCACTATTAGAAATTGTTACAAATTTTTTTTAATACATGTAGGTCTAGATTCCATTTTTAACTAAACGTTTGAAATATTATGCACATAACAGATAAGAAATATATATCTTCCATGCTGAAATAGCGCTAGGGAAGATGAAGCATTTGTACAAATTTGTCCTAGCACTGGGGTCGGCAACCCGCGAATCGCGAGCCATATGCGTCTCTTTGGATGTGAAGCTGCGGCTCTTTAGTTCCAGAAGAAAATATTATTTATTATATATATTTTGTTTTCAAGTAGTTCTAAATAATTTAACTAAGATTAGGTACTGATTCTATTTCTCGGCCACTTGTATTCGCTTTTCATCACATCCTCACCCACTGCACGCTTTATCACTGTCGTCAGTCCTTCCGAAGCTCTCGAATGACGCCGTCGTTGGCGGTTTTAATTAATTCGCTTTCAACGCAGAACGAATTGACGTCTTCACCACGTGCTTTAGTTGTGACGTATAGTTTGTTGTCTTCAGTAAATGAAGTAGAAGCGAATTATCTTCTCAAAGTTAGACGCAATCTACAAGTAATGCTAATCTGGCAAGCTTTGCAGTACTACGAGAAGTTGCAGAAAATTGCAAACCTTTTACAGACGTTGGGTATGTCATAGACTTTTTCTACAAAATGGAGTTTCAGAATTCAGACCTTCTTCTTTACGACAAAATTGTGATGGCTTTCCAAAGATAAGGTGTTCAGTGGTTTTGCTTTGTGCTTGAATGAAATAAATACACTCCTAAATAAAAAAAAATCATGGGAAGCATGGTCGAGAGGCTAAGTGGGCTTGAGCTTGGCTTGCTTGGCTACCTAGAAGGGGGCTCGAGGTTCGACACCCGACTCGGGCAGAGTTGTGTTTACTGAGCGCCTAAAGGCAGCACGGAAAACCAACTCCTAGATAACCCCTCCCCCCCACTGGTCCACAAATGAGATTGGACCAAAGCGCTCTGAGCATGCTATAAGCATGAAAGTAGCGCTATATATAAAATATTATAATATAATAAAAAATAATAATGGTATAGTTATCTATTGGTACTATTTCATGTATTCACTAAGCCTGTTACTGCCGCCTCGCTAATATAAAAAGGACCAATCCAGCCTATACCACCACTTCAATCAAGTACTATTTCATTCCCTTGTTTGAGATACAAAACAAAGTAATTTATTACCAACAGTTAATAAAGTTGTCACGGATGAATGTGCGTATGAATGTATAATCTATTTTTACCTATGTGCGAATGACCGGAAGTGTGTTAGTTGTTAGTGAGAGTCCAGCTTGTTGTGAGATACAGTGCAGTTGAATAAAGTTTCTATGTGTTACATCGATCCAGCGTTCTTGGGTTATTTTCATAAATCACAACGGAACCGGGGACACCTAGACATCGAGACATTCGAAGGTAGTTGCTATCAAGTTAAAGATAGAAATAAATAGAACAGTTGTGATATATTTGGGGGACTCGTCTTCCTAGTTTTTGTGACTAGTTTACAAAGTAATAGGCAGAACTGTGGTTCGCCATTGACGTGGAAAGGTCAAGGACCAAGAAGGCCGTGAAGCGTGTGCGCTCACGTGCAACGGAGGGGGAAAAAAAAAGCCAAGTCAATCAACTGTAAGGAAACTAGGTCAAATACGGTGACAAAGCTATTGTATTGTTTACATTTGAAACTACACATCAACAAGGATGGCAGACAGAGTAACACAGTTAATAACTGCTGGTAAAGAAATAGGATTAACTGGAACAGCGTTACAAGAGTGGGTGAAAGAAATAGAAGCGAAAGAGAAAGAAAGAGAAGACAGAGAGCGAGACGAAAGAGCTAAAGAGAGAGAAGTGAGAGCTAAAGAGGCAGAAGCTAAAGCTAAAGAGAAAGAAGCTGATGTTGAAATACACAAATTAAGAGTTAGAGAATTGGAGTTGAGAGAGACGAAAGGTGAAATTAAAGAACAGATGAAACCCGTGTGGAAACCTAAGTTGCCACCTTTCAATGAAAATGTAGATCAAATGGATGCATATTTGGCGAGATTTGAAGTGCATGCTCAAGCTACAGATATACCCAAAACTCAGTGGGGAAGTCATCTTTACACTTTGTTACAAGGAAAGGCACTGCAAGCTTGTATCAACTTTTCTAAGAAAGATCTAGAAGAATACGACAAGGTGAAAGAAGTATTGATGAAAAGATACAACTTGACAGATGATGGGTATAGAGAGAAATTCCATAAAGCCAAACCAGAAAGAAACCAGCCATTTCAGGAATTTGTTGAGGACATTACAAGATACTTAATGCGTTGGGTTGAATTGTCTAATACGGAAAAGACATTCGAAGGTCTCATTGATCTGTTCATCAGGGACAAGATTCTCACATCTTGCAATCCTCAATTAGTGGCTTTTCTACATGAAAGAAAACCGAAAGATGTGCCGACAGCTGTAAAGTTGTGTCAGCAATATATTACTGCACACCCGGATCAGACAATTCAAAGGGAGGAAGACTTGATAACTAGCAAGTTTGCATTTGCTGCTAAGACTCATGATAACAAAACTGGTTTTAGACAAGAATGGAAACAGAACCTTCCGCAGAAAAGAAGTGTGGGCGAAAGAAGAAAATGTTTTAAGTGTTCTAAACCAGGACATTTAGCGGCCCAATGTAGATACAAGAGTCCACCAAGGCGGAATGAGACTACCGGCTCAAACAGAAGTCAGGAGTTTAAACCCAGCAACAAGGGAAAACCAACTGCACAGCCGTACAATGCGTCAGTTTGTATAGACTATCAACATGTTGAACAACTCCCTCATGAATCTGATCAGATCCAGATGGCTGGAGCTGTAACTTGTGATGCTGGGAAATTAAAAATGTATCCTGGATTCGTTGGAAAGAAATCTATTTGGGTCTTGAGGGACACCGGAGCGACCACGGTCGGAGTAAAGAAACTGCATGTTCACCCTCACCAGTTGACAGGAAAGAAAGTTCAATGTATGACATTTGGGGGAACAATTGAAGAATATCCCACAGCAATCATTGACATAGATACACCATTCTTAACTGGAAAAGTTGAAGCATGTGTGTTGGAGAGGCCTGCAGCTGACTTGATTCTAGGTAATGTGACTGGTATAACTGAGCCTACCATCACAGATATCTATAAGTGGCAAAGGTCAGCAATGTCAGAAGTTACAAATGCGGTAACAAGATCTCAATCTGGTGTAAGAGATAACATGGGAAAACCGATCCTACAAAGTCAAAGTGAACAGCCAGAATCAGAAGTAACATCCAGTTATGCATTGAAACAAAAGGAGGACAAAACATTGAGCAAACTTTTTGAATTAGCTGAAGGGTCTACCAGCAAATTCAAAGTTAAAAATGGACTTCTGATGAGACAAGATAACAAAGATAAACTACAGCTAGTCATACCTGCCGCCGACAGAAACAGAATTCTAGAGTTAGGGCATGACTCACCTTTTGCGGGTCATATGGGGACGGCTCGTACAAGGAAAAGAATTCTTAACAACTTTTACTGGCCAGGAATATTCAAACATGTGAAAAAATATTGTTCAGCGTGCAGAACATGTGCCAGTACAAAGCCGAGAGATCGCTATACAACAGCGCCATTACAGGTCACAGATCTGCAAGACAGACCATTTCAGAAAGTAGCAGTAGACATTGTGGGTCCCATAAACCCTATGTCTAAAAGAGGGTACAGGTACATCCTTACGATGGTGGACCTATGCACACGTTGGCCAGAGGCCGTGCCATTAAAGACAATAACTGCAGAAAATGTAACTCATGAATTGTTCAACATTTTCTCTCGCTTAGGATTCCCTGAAGAAATTCTAAGTGACCAAGGGACTCAGTTTACTTCCGAGTTGACACATCAGTTCCTGAAACAGTTAGGAATTCGTCAAACCTTCACAACGCCTTACAGGCCACAGAGTAATTCGGTTTGCGAGAGGTGGAACGGGAGTTTGAAACGATTATTAGGCAAAGTAGCACTAGACAGACCATCAGACTGGGACATGTATATTCCAGCAGTTCTCTTTGCTTACAGAGAAGTTCCACAAGAAAGTACAGGATTTTCACCTTTTGAATTATTGTATGGAGCAAACCCGAAAGGACCACTTAGTTTACTGAAAGACTTGTTGACAAAAGAAAATCTTGATAATGAATCTAGAACAAGCTATCAACATGTCGTCGAGCTCAGAGAGAAAGTGGTAACAACATGTCAACTTGCAAAACAAGCATTAGAATCACAGTTAGCACGACACAGAGTGATTTTTAACAGAAATAAAACTCTTCGAAAACTTCAAGGAGGAAGCCTAGTGTATGTACTACTCCCAAGGAAAGACAGTAAACTGATTGTTCAGTGGCAAGGACCATTTGAAGTAGTCAAGAAAATAACTGCAGTAGATTACCAAATCAAGATGAGAGGAAAGTTGAAAACGTTTCACATCAACATGTTAAGAGAGTTTGGTGGAAAGTCACAGGAAAGTAATGCTAACACGGATGATCAAGTAGTTCGGTCCAGTTGTGCGATAGTTAATAATAGTTAATTAACCAGAGAAGGACGAAAATGAATTGACTGGTCCATTACTACCTGTACTAACTTTAAAGCAATCAGAAACTTGGACAGATTGTAAAATTGAAGAGTCACTATCAGAAGGGCAAACAAAGCAAGTGAATGAATTACTTTCTAGATATGACGATATCTTGACAGATGTACCAGGAAGAACGGCAGTTATCAAACACGACATCATTCTCAAAGATTCTGAACCGGTGAAACAGAAACCTTACCCAGTACCTTTAGGGTATATGAAGGAAGTAGAAGAAGAGATACAGTTGATGCTAAAATTAAACATCATATCACCAACAGAATCCCCATACACAGCACCTATGGTGGTGGTGAGAAAAAAGTCAGGGGCAGTGAGAATATGTGTGGACTACAGAAAACTAAACAAAGTTACTGTACTTGATTCGGAACCATTGCCCAATCCTGAAGACTTGTTACCTCAAATGGCGGACGCAACATTTTTTACAAAGTTGGACCTTACCCGTGGGTATTGGCAGATACCTTTGGTGGAGAAAGCTAAACCACTGACAGCGTTTAGTAGCCCTTTCGGATTATTCCAATTTAATGTCATGAGTTTCGGACTTGTCAACGCACCAGCAACGTTCAGCCGGATGATGAGAAAGGTGTTGTCTAATCTACCCCATGTACTGTGCTACCTAGACGACATCTGCATTCATGACATTACGTGGTCGGATCATCTACAACATCTAGAAATGGTTCTAGAAGCATTGAAGAGAAACGGTTTGACAGTGAGACCATCCAAAGTGGAGATTGGTCGCAAGAACATTTCCTTTGTAGGTTATGAAATTGGGGGACACTCAATGAAGCCACAACCTGAACTACAACAACGGATTATGAATCTTCGTCAGCCAACAACCAAGAGACAGGTCCGTAGTTTGTTGGGACTCTGCAACTTCTATCGAAGGTTCATAGAAAATTTTGCAGAGATGACAGAGCCACTCACAAACCTGACCAAAAAGGGAGCACCCAATGTGATCAGATGGTCACATGACTGCGAAGCAGCGTTGCAGAGGATAAAGAAGGCATTTGCTGAGGAACCAATCCTTCGTCTACCTGACTGCAAGAAGGAGTTCATACTAGCTACTGATGCATCTGCTGTTGCTATCGGGGGATGCCTAGCTCAAGAAACCCAAGGCATTCTACATCCCGTGATGTACATCAGTAGGAAACTGTCCTCAGCGGAACAACGTTACAGCACAGTTGAAAGGGAGTGCTTGGCAGTTGTTTGGGCGGTAACCAAGTTGGCCAGATACCTGTTAGGCAGAAGATTCGTACTTCGCACAGATCACGCACCCTTACGCTGTTTAAACACACGTAAGTCGGTGAACTCCAGGGTAACTCGCTGGGCCCTGATGCTTCAGGACTTTCAATTCGAAGTGCAGCATATTCCAGGCAAAGGAAACGTTGTAGCGGACATTCTGTCACGCTTATCGTAGATGAAAGTCTACGTAGCTTCTTACAAGCATGTGTTGCTTGATCTAAGACTGTGTGTCTTATCTTCTAAGACTGTGTGTCTTATCTTATAAGACTGTGTGTCTTCATCAACTAAGACTGTGTGTCTTATCTTTTAAGACTGTGTGTCTTATCAACTAAGACTGTGTGTCTTCATCAACTAAGAATCTTCTATTAAGACGGTGTGTCTTAAAAATAGACTGTGTGCCTATTAAAGTGAAGTCTGTGTGACTATGTTCAAGTCTGTTTGACTACGTAAACGCCAGTGTGGCATATTCAGAGCCTTTGTGGCCTATCGAAGAACATTTTTGTTGTATTGTGTTTTGATGTTTTATATATGTTTTATAATCATGTCATTTAGGTATCTTTGTAAAAATTGATTATAATTTTAGGAGGGGCGAGATGTCACGGATGAATGTGCGTATGAATGTATAATCTATTTTTACCTATGTGCGAATGACCGGAAGTGTGTTAGTTGTTAGTGAGAGTCCAGCTTGTTGTGAGATACAGTGCAGTTGAATAAAGTTTCTATGTGTTACATCGATCCAGCGTTCTTGGGTTATTTTCATAAATCACAACGGAACCGGGGACACCTAGACATCGAGACATTCGAAGGTAGTTGCTATCAAGTTAAAGATAGAAATAAATAGAACAGTTGTGATAAAAGTAATTGGTAACTTTTTAAATTGATTCTTGTATTGTTAAGTAAACGAAATAATTGTGTGAAATTTTAGCTTGATCCGAGATTGGGTGTGGGAGAAATAACGTGTACAATCTTTCGGCCAGACAGACAGAGTTGATATAAGCTTTGTAAAAAAGTGAAATATACTCCCTAGCCTATTTGTGAGGTAGCTTCTCTTTGAGAACGTTTCCAAAAGAATGCTGAACTACTGCAAAAGAAGCGCCTCGTCTCTATGTAATGTGATATTTAAGAGTGTACTTTTAATTTCTACAGCCTACGTTTGGTTTCAATGTTTCAGGAATTATATTGTAAGTCTTGTCTTTATAGTTAATTTTTGAGAATCTTTCTTGGTAAAGCTTTGTAATTTTTTTTTCCCCCTCTTTTCTGTACTCTTTTAGATGTTCAGGTGCTATAAGAGATAGATAAATTAAAAAAAAAAAAGATGGGGGAGTCCAAAGTGAAAGGAGACATTTCCGTTTTTGATTCCCATCACTCTTTACCTGGAAACCATCATGTCAACATGTTCCGACATGTTTTATTTGTTATTTGTTATTTGTTGTTTTTTGTTTTATTGTTATTATTGAGTTACTGTTAAAGCTTTCTACTATATCCATAGCTCTCAGAAGCTACCTTACTTTCTCTCCTAGTCTAGGTGTCCCTGGGTTCAGCTGTTGTTACATCAAACAACTCGATCAAAACACAGAAACTTTATTATACTTCATGGCCCACGCTGGTCTCTCCTTGTCTAAAACTCACTTCCGGTCATTTGCGCATACGTTCCAACTAGCATATATAAACTGCCGGTCATTTGCGTATACGTTCCAACTAACATATATAAACTTCCAGTCATTCGCGCATACGTTCCAACTAACATATATA
>JADKLZ010014653.1:916-12635 GCA_021533235.1 Biomphalaria straminea | reverse complement strand
AACTTCTATATGTGTGTTGATAAGGGCGCTTGTTGGCTCTTTTTGGCGAAAGACAAATAATCCAACTTGGCCTTGTTGGTGTGCTACTGAACGGTTCACACATGACTGAATAATGTTTGCTTGTAAAATGATTAACATATTTTCGGATGTTCCATCAGAGTGGAAGATAATCTACTTCCTAGTCCAAACTTAGCACAGGACGACGGGGGGAGGGCAGAGGATGAACCCGAAACCACCAAGAAGTCCTAACGTCAGTCGAGCGCTCATACCGCACGACCAGGCAGCCACCTTGACATTGACGACGGGGAGGGGGGGAGGGCAGCGGGCAAGGGATGACCCCCGAGACTATCGCGACAACCGAACGAATGTCCAGCGTGAATTTTTGAACGATCAGGCAGCTCTAAAACTCTAATGTTTACAAAATCAACTTGACTTTTATTAACAAATATTTGCAACTTTCAACCTCAGTGCAAAACTAAACGAATGCACAAATTAAATTACATGATGACAATTGATTGAAATTGATTAAAAAATACATACATTCACTTGAAAACTTCTGCTCTCGATAAACGATTATCTTACATTGATTCTGTCTTCGTCACATCCATTTCCGCTTCCGTTCCCCCCTAATATACACACATACGTGTCAATCCTACTCATAGCTACATGTTGCCTCATAACCGCTACGTCTAAGCAGCACTTTGGTCCAAATCTGAGTTATGGACCTAATATAAAGTCTGGCAAGAGACAGGTTTTGTATAGATGCGATACACATAGAAGTTATTAGTTATTATAGTTAAGGATGAAAATGAAGTGATATTCTTACCTTTATCCAAACCGTCCTAATTCCCACTTGTTTTGCTCTGCTGAATGCGCTATTATGTTTGTAAATGTGAACGGTATCTACAATGACAATAGCAAAAATAAAGATATAAATCTAGGTCAACTGATAAAAAGTGGAACATAATATATCGACCTGTTTATAGAATCACAGAACGTCAGCGATTTCACGAGTGACTACACACGTGACGTTTTCGTTTCGAACTTAATTGAGTTTCAGTTTTTATTTCAGTTATCTGCTTTTTTTTATACTCCTCGGAGATTAATATCTTTAATTCTGGTGTATCCGTATCCGATGTACCGAATTGAACGTATTGATACGCGAAGAATTTATTAAACAACCATATAATAATTTTTGCGCAGTTTCCGTTAAACTCTTTAGAGGGGGCGAGGTTAAGCGCTTGGCTTCCAAACCTGGGGGCCTTGGTTCAAATCTCAGTGAAAACTGAGTATTTAAATTTCGGGATTTTTTAGGGCGCACCTAGCACTAATGGATAATTAACTTATGATGGGGAAAGTAAAGGCAGGCGGTCGTTGTGCTGGCCACATAACACACTGTAGACAAGAAAAAAACAACAACAAAAAAACAGTTGACCTTAACATCATCTGCTCTATAGATTGTAAAGATCGCAAGTTACGTAAGACATACTGTACTTTTTTGTACTGTTATTTATACAAAATAATTTATATTCTGTTTTAATTGCCAACAGTGATATTTTTTTTAAATTTCGTAGTTGACAAGTGTTTTTATTTTGTCCATTTATTTTTACATTGTCTTTCACTCGTCCTCTTTTTTTTTTTTATGTTTTTTTTTCAATTATATCACCAACATATTTATTCATATTGCTTTATTTCTTTTTCCCCGTACTTTTTTTGCTTTGGAAATTTAAATAGAGTCATAACTACCGTTGACAATCGAAATGTACAAAGAGAAAGATTACTGCGAATAAATTTTAGAGTGCACATCCCAACTAAGACGAGTTCTGTGAAAAATTGACTAAATGGGGGACAACCAAAAAAATTCTCACGATACTTTGGGGCACCCAGTTGCTTCCCTTGACAGGATGTACCTGCAATGGGAAATCTTCTCTCGACCGCACACAGGCATTGGCTGTGACACAGGTAAGCAAAGACCATACGTTAAGGTAAACACTTTTGGACAATGTGCAGACTCCAGCAGCGTTTGTTTGCATGTGTTGCGTATGACTCAGATACACCTGCATTCCTGTGGGGTAACCCTTAATGGTATCGATACAGTCAGTTCCTCAATGTCCACAATAAAAACACAAACAGTAAACATAAAATGGGAGTGAAAATAATGTATGCATTGTATAATAGGAGAGTAAGTCCAAAAACAAATTTGTAAACATACTAGTACAGCTCCTCTAAATCTAATATTGTAACCATTTAGAGTGGTTTGTTTGTTCTTTTCACAATTATCTTTAGCTGCGTAGATACTGTGGGGGATCCAAATTTAAAAATCCCCCGAGCTCCCACTTGAAAGTGGTGGGCCAAACGAGTGTCCGAATATTTTTTATTTTTATTTTTTCATTAACTATGAAGCGAATACCTTGCTATCTTGCTATTCATGTTATGTAAATTAGTGACCAGTTTGCATGTATTCCACACATTAGACTTACATATTTATTAAGTAAGTTATCTCATGTCATGATATCGATTGTCAACATGCAGGGGCCCTTCCCCAGGGCTCTCAAATCCCTTACTACGACACTGACTGTCATCCTTGGGTTCGGCTTATGAAATCGGCCAAAGAACTATACACAGAGTTATTCTTCTTATAAACTCCAGGCAGTGACTGCAGATACTTTCGTCTTTCGCCTATCAAAGTGTTATTTAAATCCGTCTGAGAATTTGGTGGGAAAACTCCTAGACTCTTGGTGTAGATTTTCAGCACACTCATTTATTTTCTTTATTACCTGTGTATCACATCATACACTTTCTACACAATCTTTAACACACTGCCAGTCACACTCACCCATCACGTACACACACACATTGCTATCCGTGACATATTTATTTAGATTGTGACGATATGTTTAACTGCCGGATGCCTAGATACTTTTAAGGCTGATTGTCACGTGTCTCAATTGATGTGACGATGAGATTGTGTTAATCAGACAATGCTTTTTTTAGCGGCCCCCGAAAGGGGAAAAGACGCTATTAGTTTTGTGTGGCCTGTCTGTCCGTCTGTCTGTCTGTCTGTCTGTCTGTCTGTCCGTCCGTCCGTCCCGTTTAGTGCTCAGAAAGTAGAAGAGAAAATGAAAATCTTTTTTTTGTTCCAACATACGAGTAACATACCAGTATTTACTCGTAAAGTAATCAACTCATAAAACAAGTGTGGCAGTTGCCTTGAACATCGGCTTTACAAGGCTAACGTTGAGAGATCAAAGCACGGAAGATGTATATTAGTTTTGTGTGGCCTGTCTGTCCGTCTGTCTGTCTGTCTGTCCGTCCGTTGAGAGATCAAAGCGGATCTGACAGGGATCCGACTCCGACGGGGGCCGCCTCTGAGTTTGTGTATCACACAAACTCTCTTTGTAACCTTGTTTTTCATAGTCTTATTTTGTATAAACTTCTTTATTACATAATTTAAGAATCCTCAAACAATATCGAAAATGCTACTTCAAAGTATGACTTCAAAACTGAAATCTTCTTTAAATAAATACAAAGTCTTTATCCTGGAACTAGGAATCAATTTAATAATATACACAATTCGCAAATCTACAATACAATTCAATCCCCCTAGATGCGATCTTTAGCGAAACTGGACATGCAAGTCTTTAAATACTACCTCTTACATCATACAATCTATTTTTAAAGCTTGCAGAAAAAACCTTAAACGTTTTAAATAAACGTGTCATTACTTGTCAACAACATACAACCATGGCCTTGCGCTGCAAAATATACGTCTAAAAATAAACTTAGTGTAGCAGCTGCTTTATGTTACATGACACTAATACATGGATTATAGATAACGTTCGGTATAACCGATGTAAAATCAATGTCTTTTAAATTAAGGCATCAAGTCTGATAAAATGTGTCCAATAATGACTAACCACATGATTAGGCTGGGTATAAAGGTTGACACGAAGCCAACGCTCCTCTGGAGGTACGACCTTCTGTAGCCAAAGAAAAAGGCTACACGCCCAAAGACGAAGAAAAGCACCAGGATGGGAATAAGTTTCATCTGAGCCTCGGTCAGGTAAGTGGACAGGACTAGCTGACCAACCATACTCACAAACAGCTGCTCCATGGTGTTGGTCAGATAACGGACCCCTAGGGCCACGTGGTGCTCTCCGTGACCCTCGATGGGGTCAATGGCGGTCGTGTGTAAGCGGGTCAAGGCCACGTAGAGGATCCCGGCGATCAAGGTGATGCAGGAGAGACTCTGGAACCGAAGCGTGAAGACCATCCTGTCTGCGGGAGTTGAAAGCGGTGGCACCGGAACTGGATACACATAGTATAGGACGTAATAGGTCAAGGCTAAGCCGAAGACTGTCAGCAAAGAATTTGTAGCTATGACCCGTCTTTCTTCGGGTCTAGAACTCTCGGAGACTTTCTTGTTGCCAGAGGAACGTGACAGGTAGAAATCCTTCCTTTGAATTTCAAGTTTACGTTGCATTCTTTAAACAGTGAGTTTCTGAGGAGATAACAGAAAGTATTCAACTTAATAATTTAATAATTAAACCAAAGGACATAAACAATTATTGCACTCACATTAACAGACGTGTCAAGATGAAATATGTCTATCAACAATTTGACAGTTAAGTCATGACCAGTGGCATCACTAGGGTCGGTGCAACCCGATGCGGTTAGATCTGGCAAGACCACCCTATCACAAGACATCAAACTGCTTCAACATCCAGGAATAAGAAATCGTCCAAAACTAGACATTATACTATTTTAAACATTTCTGGTCAAGACATTAAACTGCTGAAGTAGCAAGTATACAAAGGAAACCGCTTCAACAGTCGATTATCAATGAAGTTTATGATACAGGAATGTCATGAGAGCATATGAATAAAGTTCCATAGAGTCGAGTTCGTTGGAGAGGTGTTACGACCTGCGGCGTTACTGATCCCAAACTGTATCGGATATTCCGTTCCTTTGGCCACATCAGCTGCGCGGAGAGGGGGGAACTGCTGTGTGGGCGACATCGTTCCGACCATAAACAATGCCCAGGCTTTCATCTTCATCTCACGACCTTACGCTCCAAGTCTGCGTATTAGGACCAAACTCCCGTTTAATAGGACCAAAGAGAGCGAATAATATTTTTTAAAAGCCAAGAGTCAGAAGCCAGGAACTCCAACAGACAGAAAATTATAAAGAATGTGTATCTATCGACAACGAGTTGTTGCTGAAGTTGCCACGGAATGCCAAGAAAATGACGACAAGGTCCCTGGTGTGCTGATGCAAGTGACAACGCAGGATGCTTGGAAAATTGAAACACGTATATATCAAAAATAAAGTTTTAAAACATTTAATTACATAACATAAATGATGGCACGTCATGTCTTGAAGGCCTAACATATTCGTGTAACCAGTCTCAAGTGAGAGCTTCCGGGTGTGAGATAAACTTAATTTGATTGTTCTAAGTTTATAATTGCATTTGTAAGTGCATTGCATAGAAACCCAGTTTTCGTGCTCAAAAAGTTTTGGGGTAAGGGGAGGTTAGCTCGTTAGACAACATAAAGAAGTGAACAGACGACAATTTCTTGACTAATTTGGGCGGCCTTCAGCAGGAAGGAGTAGAGAACCTTTGTTTCGCGCTACGTTCCATCACTCTCAGGTCGAAAAACCAAAAGTGAAGTATAAACCGCACTCTGTGATTAACAACCAATCATTTATGGGGCAATGGTTACTTTTAATTGTGTTTCCGGTTTCAAAGTCCCATTGTAATTACAAATTGTAAAAAAAAAATGGTTTACATCTATTTCTCGTTTCTGTATCAATGTTTAGAAGTAACATTATCTAAATCAATCTATTTATGCCTACCTGTGGTCCAACAAAAGACAAGGGGCTTAAATTATCAACACTAGCCGCCAGTCTACACACAACACACATCGTATCAACACTCGCACTAGACCCACTCAACGGGTCATGGTATTAGTCCAACTTACAAGGGCATCAGACACAGTCAGGGACTTAGTGTGTCAGTGATAATCGATGCGCGCCCCCACCCCTCCTTCCCAGTGTCAATACGGTAAACACCAAAAGATGCCACAAGTCACGAGACCCAGGGACTTACTACATGACAGGGGCTGATAACAACTGGCGCCAGAGGAAAAGAGGCGATGACAAATGGGAGGAGGGTTCTCGTCAGTGTTATGTCTTATGTTCTATAATGCAAGACCTGCAGATCTGAACCAAGGCCCAAAACGAGACTGTAGGATGTGTAATAAATGACAGCCCGACCCAATTGTTCTCTCCCTTATATCATGTCTCATATATCTTACAAGATATTATATATCGTATTTGTATAAGTTTAAACATTGGTGATTCTCTGATATGGGGGCTAATCTATAACCAGCCGGATATTGAGCAGATTACGAAAGTATTAATAAGCGAAGTTTGTTCTTTTTTAAATTAACCATGTAATATTTTTAAGCACATATCAGCACTGTAGAAATCGAAGGTGCCGGTAAAACAGGACCAGGTAGCCATTATAATAACAACATCAGATTTTCTTCTACAGCATTAATTGCAATTATTGCAAGTTCAAATTTTAATTCACTAATAATAAAACATGGATTAAAGCAAATACAACAACAACCAAAAAAAATAACCAAGAAGAGAGAATAAATTTAAAACTCAGTTTTACAAAGTATAAAATGTTTTTATTTATGATCATAAGAAAATTACAGTGTGTAATTTTGGTTTGGAACAGTTCCGGTGACACTCATTGTAAGAAACTGCTCAGCTTTGAATAGGTCAAAGGTAGAATTAGAAAATAAAATAGCAATGCACATGTTTCACCAATGAATAAATGAGAGCGAGCAATTCCACTCGATCAAGTGGCCTCGCAGTTCATGACACTACTGGAACACAGGGGCATGCCTTTTTTTCTTGTGGGGACCACGGGCCTGCCCTCCCTATAAACCGGCCCTGTGTAAGCTCACAACACTATTGTGTGTAAAGGAGTTACTGAGAGGCAGATGAAAAGAGGAGATCAGTCGAGACAGAATTCATGATCACAATACCGGGAGCAGCCGGTGGGTAAAAACAACAAATAAATTAAAAACATTTGACATCTGTTATTGTAAAGTAACATTATTTTGGACTTATATTTACATGGATATTTACACAACGTTAGGACTCTAAGTAGATAAGTCAGGTCAATGAGGTCATTGTATTGAGGCAGAACGGAGCAGACGACAACAATAAAAGAACTTCAGGTAACAGTACATTAATGTACATTTCAGGTCTCTTCGCGTGCTATATATTTAAGAGTATTTCATCACTCTGGATAGTTCTTTTGGCAGACGATATTTAAGGAAACTTTATCATTAAGAAATAAAGTTGAAATGAGAGATTTACAAAAATTAGTTCATAAATAGAAGAGAGAGAAAGAGAGAGAGAGAGAGAGGAAGAGAGAGAGAGAGAAAAGAGAGTGAGGATTTGAAAGAAAAAGACGATAAAAAAACTAAGCATGATGGTAATTCTAGTAGCGTTTAACATTGTCTTTTTTTTTTCAGTAATGTTGAAGAAAGAGAGAGAGAGAGAGAGAGAATCCATCAATTAAAGAGGAAGAAAGAGAAAGAAGAAGGAGACTATAAATATTGTTCTATAATAAGTCAAACCATAACATGTTTACATTTTTAATTCCTCAACAGCGTTAGGGGGGGTGGGTGAGGAGATATGAATGAATACACTCTTAGAAACTGTCAAGTAATGAGAGAGAGAAAAGAAAGAAGAAAAGAGAGTGAGAGAGAAACAGAATAACAGAACTTTATAAAAAGCCTATTTAGCCTTTTACAAATGTATTGACAAGGTTTAAAAAAAAAAGCAAAGTGTAATCTAATTTGATATCTTTCAACAAATGTATAGGACTGTATAGAACTAAGAGAGAATGAAAGCTTTAAAACACAACATTAAAGGAAGGTAGAGATAAGAAGAAAAAAGAAAAGATGAGATAGCACATTGTAAAATATAACTAGAGAATATATATTATAGAAACGAAACAAAAAAGAATTACAAATTCATAATAATAAAATGAATGTTAACAATTATGGAAAAAGTTAAAAGCGATATGTAATGAGAAAAAAATAGAGTAAAAGGAGAAGAAACATGCAAGTCAATGAGCACTCACACAAAACATTTTTAAAATGTTATTTAAGGGCCATAACTCTTCATTTACAACCATACATTCCAATACTATAAGATTATCTTCCTTATTATTACCAATAACTATGTAGTCTTGTTTTTAAATTCATGTTTTGTTAGGTAAAATAAATAATTGTGTACAGTTTCAACCTAAGAATGGTTGTGGGAGAAGGAATAACGTGTATAAAAATTCCAAAAGACAGACAGACAGACAGACAGACAATGTGAGTTGATATAAGCTTTATAAAAAAATAATTAATAAATTGATTAATTAATGTGTTCAAAAACTTATAGAACAAAAAAGCCAAAGAAAATGAGTGAATACATGAAAAAGTTAGGAAGAAAATGTAATAATAAATACGAAAAAAAAAAGCAGTTGAAATGCAAAATGTATGCATTGATACATCCACCGGTTAGAAAACGAATGAAAAAGGAAAAGACTTTTATTTTCGTCGTTTTCTAACCGGCGACCTGCAGAGCAGGTTTAATGTTACTTTGGCTGCTTCCTCTTGAAGCTGTCCGAAATCCTTCTCATCCTCCGCTTCGGGGTCATCCTTGGTGGTCAGTAGGAAGCTGGTCATGAAAGGGCTTGGGTGGCTGTAAGGGCTGTCCTTGCCCACATCGCCTTCCTGCCTGTGTAAAAAATGCTCCCCATGGAGGTGCTGACTGCCCACAGGAACTTTCCTTTGCGAACTGAGGCTGTCTAAAGACGCTTGAATGTTTGTTCCGAAAGACGAGGCGGAAAAGTTGACCAGGCTGTTAGGGATTGAACGTTGCCCACTCTGAATCGGGGGCGATCTGTGATACTGGGAGTTTCGTGTCGTCAAGGCAAGGGCGCCACCAGAGGATCCGCCCGGTGAGTAGAGGCAATCACTGTCAGTGAGCTTCGGATGAGGCTGTACACCAGGGGAGCCGATGTAGGGCGTCACGCCAGGGTGCTTGTAGTTGGGTGTCCTTGTGGCGTAGGGTGTGTCGTAATATGAAGCCCCTGAGTCTGGAGAGTTATGTCCGATATCAAACCTCTGCTGGAATGGGTCAGAGAAGCTTTAAGAGAGGAAAAGAAAGTTGACAATGAATAATTAGGTCATATTCATTTTTTTTAACATCAATCCCCAAAATAAAATGTTGACCTCCCTTACTGATTTGGAATGCAGAAACATATGGAAAGAAAATGTAATGCAGTTATGAGAATTAAATGCTTATCTCCCTTTTAGTACGTCAGGTTACACATTGTATAAAATGCTTTTCTCCCTTTCTAAATAAAATAAAATGTAAAAAAAAAAAAAATTGCTTACATTCCTTATTCATTTAACTTATTGATATAAAAAAAATATAAAACAAAATAAACTGTTTACCTTACTCATAAAACAAAGAACACTTCATTATTGACAAAAAAATAAATAAACAAACCCAGAAATGATTACTTCCCTTATTGACATAAAGAAATATTGACAACAAATAATAATTACATCCCTTCATGACATTGGGAAAATAAGTGTTTTCTTACTTAACTGACATGAAACTATCAAAGGATTATTTTCAAAGGCAGAGGTTTCTTACCTTGGATACCCGTGACCATTGGCCTGGGCTAGTGGCGTGCTCCCCATTGGATGGTGCTGGTACGGCACGGACATGCCAGGGAGCGGTGAGGTGTGGACATTGGGATGTTCTGGCGACACGCCTTGACCATAAGGTGAGAACTGCTGCTGGGGGGAAATCTGTTCCACGCCCATCCTGCTATGGTAAGAGAAAAAAAACATACACAAGGATGCGAGTGAATTGCATGCATTTTTCATATATAGATCAGTTTTTTTTATAAGTCTTTAGTTTCTGGTTCTTTAAAAAGAGTATCCAGCTTCAATGATACAAATACACATGATAGAAATAATACAAATACACATGATAGAAATGATACAGATACACATGATAGAAATGATACAAATACACAAGAAAGAACTGATACAAATACACAAGATACAAATGATAAAAATACACAAGATACAAATGATAAAAAATACACTTAAAAGAAATGATACACATGATAGAAATGATAAAATGGACGTTAACATCGAGTTCTATTTGGGCGCGAGATACATTTGAAAATCTTACCTGCTGCATTTGTCGATCATACCACGGGCGTATGGGTTATACTTGACCTTCAGGTCAGTGATCTGAAAAAAAATCAAGGTCATTTCTCAGTAACAATGGTGAAATGGTAATTAAAGATTGCTTATGTAGATGTAAAATATTTGATCTGTTGCTTGGTAAAATAAAAAGCGAATGGATACTTTGAAATAGTGCGCGAAACGGTGTTGGCATAAGGCCAACGGGAAATACGAGGTCACGGAGGTCACGGTTGGCATCACATGATTGATATTGCATAATAGAAGAGTTGTTGCCCTTTCTAAACTTATTTTATTTTTTCAAATAGGTAAAGCTATAATATATATATATTATAAAAAAGAATACATTTCTGTTAGGCAAATCCGGATTTAGGTATGTCGGGATCCACTTATGAATGAAAAAACTTATATCTAAAAGCATGCTATATTTCAAAAGAAAGAAAGTTTTTTTGTTTTTTTTAATTTAATCTCACTTTTTTTTAAAAAATATTTATTTATTTATTTTTTTTTTTTAAGTTTTTTTTTGGAGGCCCCGAGGGCTGTAGCCCCATCTGCCTCACTTAGATCTGTCCCTGCTGCTAGGTACAATAAAACAAATATTAGGCTACTGCCCAAATTTTATTCTGTTAACTATTGATATTTCTTGTTCAACACCCCCCCCCAGTAAAAATAAAAATAAAAGGAACTTATTCAAGAAAAATAGGCACTTAACTTTACTTAACTTGCGCTATTTGTTAAGGTGGCACTTCAGTTATTCACCAGTAAATGAACTTATTTACCACAATAAAAAGCATGCATAGACGTAGAATATTCATTATATAAGACAGGGCCGGAAGGAGTCTAAGGTCCCTAAATATCCCACGAATAAAATCAAGTCTTTAGGTTGCCAACAAATTATTTCAACTATTTGTCAAATACGATTTATCAAAAACTAAATTAACTAGTTAACAAATGGAACTTTACGATATTAAATAATTTACACGTGAAAAACTGAAGAAAAAAAAGGAGCTGAATACTTACATCTGTATTCTGGTAGGCTGTCACTGCAATAAACTGCGTGTCTATGAAGCCATGCGAAATGAGTTCCTTCCCTTCCTCTGTGTCTTCACAAATAAAGATCTTTGGTTGATAGCGGTGCATGGAATTTAAAATTATCTGAAAAAAATGATTTCTCAAATTGTGTTTAGATGTTCTTACTTCATAAGACTTTGACTACCCTATTATATAGGCTTCTTAGAGTCCCATTCAAATCATTAACTAGAATGCTGTACGACCACACAGGCCATTAAGGCCAAAGCCTGGAAATAATTGACAATTCAACTGACAATATCTCCAGTTTTCTATCGAGTATAAAATGAATGACAGAATCAGTGGCGTAGCTAGTGTGGTGGGACGGGCGGTCCAAATATGAA
>JADKLZ010014646.1:0-10209 GCA_021533235.1 Biomphalaria straminea | reverse complement strand
GTGGTTCCTGCCTATCAGTGGTTCCTGCCTATCAGTGGTTCCTGCCTTTTAAGCTCGGTGACCCCTATTTACAATCCCTCACTTTGCCGCATAATAGACAAAAACAATTCATATTTTCGATGGTCTTAGGGTTAGGCGACCCCTGGCAAATCGCGACCCACAGGTTGGGAACCCCTGTGTAGATGGTATGGAAACTGGTTTAGAACAAGATGCAAAACGGCTGATTGTAATGTATCAAATCAGCTAGCCCTAGGAAATCATTTCTAGATTGTATCATGCAGTGGACTAGTTGGATGAATGTGATTTCTTTTTTATGTGCACAGTACTGCTGCTATACCGCATGGCTTACCTTGAAGAAACAATGCCCAATGTTCTGTGAGCTGGGTGTCCGCACCGCTATGTCCTCAGTGCCCCACTTAATCTCCTGTGTACTTTCCAAGATAAGTGTCGGGTTTCCGTTCATTTATCAGCTGTTGACCAAGGGGTTAGCCGGGAGACAAAAGTCCAAAAAACTTACCCCGAAATGTAACGGCGTGGCAAGGCGTGGACAAACATTGGCGATTCTCTTAAATGTTCAAGATGAAGTGAAGTGATGTTCAGCTGGGCGAGAAGGTCGGACCTTTTGTAGGGGCGGCTTCCTGTGTCAACATCAAGGGGGACCAGGGGGGAACAATCTGGATCAACATTCATTTACATAACCTCCAACAGAGCTGGCGATCTACATCTACTTTCTCCTCCCTCAACTCCCCCCTCCCTACTTGCACCCACATTACCCAGCCATCTGCTTTTGACTGTCCTTTGGAATAATCAGTGGCGAGTCATATCAGGAGGTTCTTTGCTAAACAATGCTTGAAGTTCTTGCTTAGAAATAAGCGCAATTAGATTAACTTGTATGATTCAGTCTCTTGCTTTTCTTAGGGATGATAAATGGAGAATACAGTAGGCTCTTATCTTATCTTGTTGTAATACAGACGTTACTTAAAAAAATGATTGCGTCCTACACCTAGTCATGCATGTTAACCAACGATTTAAATTCTGTCAGATCACTGGTTTTCCTGGCTGGCTCAGGCAAGCCATTCCATGCTCTAATAGCTCTAGGGTAGAAGGAGCATTTGTACAAATTTGTCCTAGCATATGGAGCGAGGAATGTGCCTTTATTTTTGTGTCTTTCTGAGTATTTTATTAATTTTTTTTTGTTGCTCTTGGTGTAGAACGATTCGTATAGTAGCTGTCACATAAACATGTTGTTTTCTGCACAAGTCAAAGTCAACAAAATAAAAACAGTTATTTTTAGTTTCTTGCAGAACATCAGTCATGTGATCTGGAGACATGGGTATTCAATTTGATTGGTTGAGATGGTTTAGCTGAAAACGAGGCCTGCCAGCAAGAAGACGCTTTGAGCAGTCGAAGTCTGGATCTTCTGGAGTACAGTCGCATTGTAAAATCAAATATAATTCTACATAAGAAATATGCTTTTGTTCAACAACTTATTTCATTGATATACATTTGTACATAGCTGTACTTATGTTGAGTTTAAATAAAGGTTCCTGTATTTAATTTGTCAAGGCATTTACGCAGTAGAATCCTAGATCGTCATCGTCAATAATTAATATTTAAATCTTTACAATCCCCGTCGGCACAAGACTTCTCTCTTATCAGCTAGCGACATCTAACAACACCACAAGAAGAGATTGTGACATCAGGCACTAAAGAGAGAGACTTGTGACAGTAGCTATGAGAAGAGACTAGAAGCATATCAAACCACAGTTTATCTTGTCTGAGGCCACTATTCCTAAAACTATACCACAGTTTACCTTGTCTGAGGCCACTATTCCTAAAACTATACCACAGTTTATCTTGTCTAGATGCCACTAGTCCTAAGTATTCATGCGTCCTGATTATAAACTTATCAAAACACTCAACTTACTGTTTCAAAGAGCTCTCGCCTCACGCTCGCTGTAAGAGGTTGAACAGTTAAACAAGCTTCGTGAGTTTATATTGGACTTACTATCAAGTGTACAAACAGGGACAAGTACTAGAGAGGGACGTGCAAGGAAGACAATGTCTAATGATTGTACGATATTTTCAAGGGTTAAGGTTAGGCTTAGCACGTTTGGGGCGGGCCAATGTCAATGCGGGAGGATACATGATGATAACCTAAATTGACCTGGAATAAATTCAACAGATCTTGATCTTTTTTTTTTGAAAGAAATTATTCATTCAAATGGTTTTAGTCTAATTTTGAATCACATATTACATCTCTTGGATTATAACCACTGGTATGCAGAACTAACTGGCACGTTGCATTACAAGTGTACGGTATGAGGCCTTACTTACTAAATGTTTCATTCGATTTCTATACGTACTAAATGCATTATTTCACCTTTCAAAATATAAATAAACATTTTATAACTTTTATTATCCTTCTTTTTTTTCAGATTGTAAAACCTCTTATGGTGATTTTTTATATTTATAAAATAAGTACCTGAAATAAAATCACCATAGGAACATGGAATGTGAGATCACTAAGAGACCATGGAAAAGTTGAAGAGCTCAGACATGAACTTAACCGACTCCAGTTCAACATCATAGGACTCTCGGAAATGCGCTGGAAAAACATAGGTGAAACATCAACAGAAGAGGGCCACAAATTGTACTACAGTGGACTACAAGATGTTCATGAACAAGGAGTAGGATTTATTGAACACAGGAACTACAGCAACTGCGTTGTGAGCTGTTACCCTATATCCAGTCGACTTATTTCCATACGTTTAAAGGAATCACCCTTCAACATCACCATCATTCAAGTATACGCTCCTACATCAACATACGACGATGATGCAGTGGAAGAGTTTTATGAGCAATTACAGGAAATGGTCAATAAGGTCCCGAAAAAGGACATCCTTGTGGTACAAGGAGACTGGAATGCCAAACTAGGAAGTGATTCCTACGAAACATGGAAAGGAACATGTGGAAGATACAGTAACCACACAACTAACGAACGAGGTCAGCGCTTACTAGAATTTGCGAAATACAACAACCTCGTACTGGCTAACACACTAGGATGCCACAAAAAATCGCGTATATCCACATGGCACAGTCCTAATGGAGAACACCACAACCAGATCGACTATATCATGGTGCAACAGCGTTTTAAGACAAGCATCCATACAGCCAAAACAAGAAGTTTTCCTGGAGTTGACATTGGAAGCGACCATGACCTTGTAATGATGACCTTAAAAGTACACCTAAAAAAGGTAACAAAACAAGGACCTACCAGGATAAAATTTGACCTGGACAAGCTGAAAGACCCCAAAGTAGCCGCCATATTCGAGGCACAAATAGGAGGACGCTTTGCAGACCTCAATATCTTGGACCCCAATATGCTAAACACAGCAGTCACAGAAACAGCCCAGGAATTACTAGGGAAGCTCCGCCCGCCCAAAAAACCCTGGGTAACAGAGGATATACTCCAACTATGTGACAAGAGACGGGAGCTCAAAGGGAAAAAGTTGTCTCACCCAAAATATGACCTCGAATACAAAAACATCAACAAATGGATTAGAAAGGGAATGAAAGAAGCGAAGGAAAAGTGGATAGAGAACAAATGCAAAGAAATTGAACGGGTACTTAACAGGAATGACAGTAAAAAAAAGGTTACCAACTAGTGAAGGACCTCACTACCTCAACGCATGGAAGAACCAACACGATACAAGACAAAAATAATAGGTGCCTGAGGAAAAAGATGTGTTAAAAAGATGGACAGAATACTGTTCAGAAATGTATAACTTCGAAATCTCAGGAGATACAGAGATACTAAATGTCCCTGCAGTTCCCAACATGGACGATTCTTCGCTCGGAAGTAGCAGCAGCAGTAAAAGCCCTGAAAAAGGGAAAATCGGCCGGAGTTGACAACATTCCTGGTGAACTTCTACAAGCGGGAGGAGAAACCATGATAAACGCACTCTATACAATTTGCAATAAGATCTGGCAATCAGGAGAATGGCCCAAACCCTGGACCCAGTCCCTCATCATCACTCTTCCAAAGAAAGGCAATTTACAACTATGTCAAAACTATCGCACCATCAGCCTCATAAGCCATCACAGTAAAGTGCTGTTAAAAATTATATTAAATCGACTAAAACCGATAGCAGACAAAATCATAGCTGAAGAACAGGCGGGTTTTAGACACGGTCGCAGCACAACAGAGCAAATCCTAAACCTCAGAATACTCTGTGAAAAATATCTCCAACACAAAGAGAATCTTTTCCATGTCTTTATGGATTTCAAGAAAGCTTTCGATCGAGTATGGCACGGGGCACTCTGGGCGACAATGGAAAAATAAAACATAAATGCAAACATAACCAAAGTTATCCAGAACCTATACAAGGATGCCACCAGTGCGGTATACTTCAATAACAATATTGGAGAATGGTCCAAAACCACAGTTGAAGTAAGACAGGCTGCCTCCTTTCACCAACACTCTTTAATATCTTCCTTGAAAGAATAATGGAAGATGCTCTCCACGGATTTGAAGATACTGTAAGCATTGGAGGAAGAAAAGTTACAAACTTGCGCTTCGCAGATGACATTGGTGGCCTAGCAGGGACAGAAGACGAACTAGCCGACCTAGTGATGCGCATTGACAAGACTTCAGCAGCTTATGGCATGCAAATCAATGCAGAAAAAAAAACAAATTATGACCAATAGCCAACAGGACTTTACAAAGGTCATCAGTATTGGAGGTGAAAAGCTAACTAGCGTTAGCAGCTTTAAATACCTCGGAGCTATTGTCTCGGATGAGGGAACAAAGCCCGAACTAATGGTCCAAGTAGCACTGTCCACAGCAGCCCTTTCTAAACTAAAGTTAATATGGAAAGGCAAAGGCTTAGCCCTCGGCACCAAAATCAGACTGATGCGCTCCCTGGTCTTGGCCACATTTCTATATGCTTGTGAGTCTTGGACGCTGACTGCAGAGCTAGAGAGGAGGATCCTAGCAATGGAAATGAGATGATACGAGAAGGATCCTAGGCATCACATTTAAAGACCGCATCACAAATCAAGAGATTAGAGACAGAGTTACTGCAGCGATCGGACCCCGTGATGATCTGCTAACTACTGTGAAGAAACGAAAGCTTAAAATGTATGGCTATGTAACAAGATCTTCGGGACTCGCAAAGACCTTCCTCCAGGGAACAGTACCAGGAAAAAGAAGAAGAGGCAGACAGAGAAAGCGGTGGGAAGACAACATCAAAGAATGGACAGGCCTACCATTGAATGAGATTTTAAACAGGGCAAAGGATAGAGAGGAATGGAGAAAGATGGTCTTCAAGTCTTGCTTGGTGCCCCAACGGTCCACCAGACTGAGGAACAGGTAACAGGTAAAACCTCCAGTATATATATACATATATGAGTGTTTCTCCAGTACTGGTGACATATTGGTATTGGTTCACTAAAAAGTCTATAACTCAAAAACTTCTGATTAAAATGTCACAATTTTTTTTTCATTGCACATAGAAATGGTTTATTTATAAATTGTGATATTTTGAGCTTGAAAGATGAATAGTGGAATTTTAAAATTGTAGAAAATGTGTGAAATAGTGCACAAAATGGCCTCTTTTGATGTAACACGGAATACCTGGCTTAGGTTGAAGTAATATTCTACTAAAAGCAAGGATTATTGAAGAGACATTTTTGTAGAAATAGGTTAACAATATAATGATATTGCATTAACAATATCTTTTTATTTTATATTTACTTTGGTATTACTTAGGTGTCGCTGTAAAAAATGTGTCACAGGTGCATCACAGGGTGTCCCACTTAATTTGAAATTTTAAACCTTTATCAATTGTAAACAAAGTAAAGGATTCTGCTCCCAATTGTGTTTCTGTTACTAAAAGCATCAATGATTAATTTACATAGTGCAATTTTTCTTTAAAACTGTAAAATTAAATTTTTTTTAGTAAAATAGGTCTTGGTGTCCCAGGTGATGCACCTCTGCACCGCTTGACAAAAAGGACAATATTTTTTTAAACAAAGTTATTAATGTGATGGGAATTACTTCATTGTATCTCTGATACTGCTTAGTACAAAATTAGGTCCATTTTCTTGTGAAAAGGCTACATAGTAATTAACAGGAGACATTAATAGACATGGTGTCCCACATTTTTTTCACCGTAGCACCCGAAACACTGCATATTGAATCATACCAGAAAATCTCAGAGGTTAAGATATAAGTAGTTTTCTCACTAAAGTTTTGAATTATAGTAAGAATTAAGCTTATTATTCTTAAGTTTGATCTTAAATACATGTATACTATTTTTTTATCTAAATAAAAATGTAAATCTTATTGTTTTATCATTGTTTGAGGTGCATCATGGGACACCGAACAAGTCTTGTTCTAGATATAGGTCAAATGTAGATTTAAATCTACTCTATATTTCAATTTATATGAAAATCTTGTTTTGGATCATGTTCTTGGTGCATTGAAAGTCAGAAAGCTGCACCTTTTAGTCTATGATTAGGTCATGTTTGAGGCAGTTATGTCTAATATCTTTTTAAAGAATTTTTGAACACACACACACAAAGGCCTAATACATAAATTTGTGGTTATAGAAACCTATTTTGTGAATCACTAATACAAGAATACTTGGTAATGTATTTAGAGACTTTAATTTTTTTGTATTACAGCATGTATCAACAAAAAAAACAATATATTTCATATTGGTGTCCCGTTGTAGCACCCGCAACATCTTATAATATAATAATAATGTTATAATAAATGCTTGAATTATCATTGAGATATTGCAGCAAATAACAGCCTATATATTTAGCTATAATGCAAATATAGCATAAATTCTATTTTCTTATAAAAAATCTTATTTAAAAAACTTTTACCAGTAGTGTCACAGGTGCTACGGTGTCCCATTTTTTAAATTGAGCGCAAACATAACCTAAGTGCTCAAAAACTTCAATTTCTCTATCTAGCTGCTTAATACAATAGAAACATTCAAATTATACTAAAAAAGCAAGCAAATAAACAGTTAGTTGTACTTTAATCATCAAAGGTGTCCCAGTGATGCACCTGAAATGCTAAAGTGGGTACCCCCGTTTGCCAGCTATGCCGAGGAAATGTACATAGTCCTATTCATTTTCTATTGATAAATTCTTAAAGTATAATGGCTGAAGAAGTGAATACACTTAAAATGAAACCAAAAACTTCCACTTTAATTTTTGGCCTAATGTGACACATTTTGATACCAGTACTGGAGAAACACTCATATATAAGTATAAGTGGGTGGCATCCATTGTGTGTATTGATAAAAATAAAGGGAATGTTATACTCTATTTTTTAAAGTCACATCAACTAACAAAAGAATCCAAAACAAAAGTTTAAAAATAGATTTGTTTAGATGTACTCTAAGGCCCACGCGTATATTTTAAACTAAACAAATTGCACCATTTATAAATTATATTTATTATAAAAACAATGTATTACAAAGAAACAAAACATTGACAAGGGAAAAACCCTAAGTAATGGAGGGAAAGAGAAACAAAAATGTGACTAATATGTTCAAATGCTTATATCTCATTAAACGTACACTTTTCATTATTTGATTATCTATTGTTAATATTTTCACTAAGCCTAAGTACTTTAAAAATTTATTTAAGAAAAAAAAAATAAAAAGGTAAAGAAAAGAAGCAAGAGCCCAAGGAATCCTAGAATGTAAAAAGCTAGACAAATGATGTCGAAGCAAAAATACTAAGGTATCCTTACAAAACCATCAAAAAACAAGATTACAAAGAGAGTTTGTGTGATACACAAACTCAGAGGCGGCCCCCGTCGGAGTCGGATCCCTGTCAGATCCGCCTATTCGCAAGATGTTTCGGATGTTCCTTCTAAGTCCCTGGCTCAATTCCTGTATGCTCCCATCCTTAAACTATCGCAATATTTCTGAAAGAACAGTAAAGGTTAAATCATATTTTCAAAAGCCTTTAGTGTTTTTTTCTAACCGTGACGGACAGACCAACCAACAGACAAAACGCACAAAAATATGCTTGTTTTATTCTAATGGGGGCACTAAACAATTTTTTTTTTTTTAAATCTGATTTTTTAAAAAATTTAAGAAATTAGTTTAGAATCATGTCATTTCCGGGCTTTACGCTAGTACACGAAAACCGCTGCTAAAAGTTCATTTAAAAAAATGTGCATGATATCTACATGCCCGAAGCATTTCTTATAGTAACATTTCCTCCCTTACATTTACGTAATTGTTTTAGAATTGGTGTTTTGTTATTAAAAAATCGCTTGCATAATTAATTTTATAAATTAAACGGTTTGCTTTTAGAAAACTAAAAGTAGCCGTTGCACCTAAACTTTTCAAGCCGCATTTAATGGTGAAATAATATTTTTCGTATCTCTTCTAGTTTTGGCGCTCTGAGTCTGACAGACGGACAGACAGACAGAAAGTCATTTTAAAAAATGTGCGTGATATCTACATGCCAAGAGCATTTTTTCTAGTAACATTTCCTCCCTTACATTTACCTAATTGCTTCACAATTGGTGTTTTATTATTAAAAAATCGCTTGCATAATAATTTTTATACATTAAACGGTTTGCTTTTAGAAAACTAAAAGTAGCCGTTGCACCTAAACTTTTCAAGCCGCATTTAATGGTGAAAAAATATTTTTCGTACCTCTTCTAGTTTCGGCGCCCTGAGTGTGACAGACGGACAGACGGACATTTTGCACAAACCTAATAGCGGCTTTTTCCCCTTACGGGGGCCGCTAAAAACAGTAGATGACTATGAACTGTATTAAAAGTCATCTTAAAAACACAATAGAGTAAAACATTACGAAATAAACTCATCAAATAAAATAAATAATAGCTGGTTTAATAACAAATTAAAAAATACTTAACTAGAAGAAAGAAAGCTATTTTTAAAATTTAAACCAAGATAGAAAGAGTCCATAGAGAGTAGTGACAAATGAAACACTACATCCAAAACGTAAGCTGCACAGCGAATACATAAAGTACTATCTGTGGACAGTACAAATCTCTGGTCATACATTGCCCATTAAAGTTAATGATAACACATAATGATAATCAAATGAAAGCTAACATTCTTAATAAATATTTTGCATGAGCATTATCACCCCACAAGAGACAAAGACATATTAATAAACTTAAACCAAGTAGAAAATATAGGAGATACAATTGTAAAAGAAAAAAAGGATCCAAAAACAATTAGCTAAGATTAAATAAAAAAAAAACGTTTCGGAGATTTCAGCTACATTTCTCAAATAACTAATCCACGAACTAGCTAGTACAGGTGTTCAAAATACTTTTTCGGAAGGAAGCTAATGTCACTTCTCTTTTTAAAACAAGGAGAAAAATCGTATCTGGGAAACTAGAGACTAATTTCACCAACCAGCATCACATGTATAATACATTGTGTAGTTATAACTGTTATATCATTAACCATCCAAATAAACATAATGTTTTACGTTTATACAAACATGTGAAACACCACTAATAGGACTAAATCACGATTTTTCCAAGAATTACATACAAATAAGCTAATAGACGCAATTTTTATAGACTTTTCAAGAGCATTTGACATAAGTCACCACCATAGCTTGCTTAAAAAATTAAAATACTTTGGCATTAATGATCCATTACACCAATGGATTAAGGATTTCCTAATATGGAGATAACAACTGTAATAATAAATTGCTCCAAATCAACACCATTAATACTAAATTCAGGTCTATCTTATGAAACAGTCTCAGGACTGCTACTATTTCTAATTTATATAAATGACCTAGCAAATTACATTAGTTCAGGAACTAAAGTCAGATTATTTGCTGACAATTAAATATAGAATATATAAATATAGAATAATCATAAAAATGTTGAAACCTTTCAGGACAGAAGACTAAAAAGTCAAGTAGCTCTGATACATGAACCACTAAACCATAACTTACAAATAGAAAAAGAAAGACTAGATTGACACATGGAATGCATAAGACATAATTATCTTAGTTTTTAAGTAACGTCATGTGTAAGATAAGATAAGAAGATCTTCATGTTTGTATGTATTCAAATACAAAAACCATCAATAAAACATCAGAGTAGCAAGGTTTCATTTTTTTAAAATGTTTATGAACGGAATGCGTCCACTGTGACCAACAGAGCGTCCAGAGCTC
>JADKLZ010014431.1:111-17520 GCA_021533235.1 Biomphalaria straminea | reverse complement strand
AAAACATAGCCTTGCTCCAGACTTCAAACACAATGCTGGTTCTGACTCGTACTGGTCACATTGCGAGGTAACGTGAAGTGCCCAGATTCCGACACACTTGCTCTTATATAGAGTCTCTACTGGCCTTCTCAAACATTCTTGACCAGTCCAGTTGATCATTTTCACAGTGACTTGCGTACATAATCGTCCTTGCTGAACTGTCGTGTATTGTCACTGGTCACAGTTGACCACTCCTACTGTGCTGAACAGGGGCGATTTGGGTAGGCTAAAACACACATACAGCGCTACCCCCACTTGTGTCACCAGGTTTACAACAATACTGTATATTGTTCTGCATAAAGAAAAGAGTTTTAAAATTACTCCCATGGCCATAGCCTATTGGGGAAAAAAACACATAGACTGAAGCAACCAATCCAAATATTTTATTTCGTATATTAACATATTAATCCAATTGGATTTTATTAGGAAAATGTGTGGTGATCAAGTTTGTGACAATAAAATCTCCAATCACGGGGCCTGGGTGGCTGCCACACTAGCCACCCCTGTAAGGCTGCTAGTGGCCACAAATAAAACTGTATATGATATACAGCAAATTCCAGTTTAACAGATCCAATAGTTATTCTTAATAACGTTAGCATTGGGTTGACCAGGGTGGGGCTACAAAACAGTGTGACGCATTGGTTAAACCTATGATAACGCAGCCACAATGAGTGGCCGTCTGTCTGGCCTGTGGATACATTTGTTAGGCATAAATCCAAAAACAATATTTGTGAACTGTGATAATCAGTCTCTCAACCTGTCAGCTTTTCATTCTGCTGAGATAGATCCAAAATTGTCACCTTTTTTTGGAACTGTACATGAATTGTTCAACTATTTTTCCAAATTAACCCCAGAGATCCTTCCTTTTGAAGTCATTATCACATCCTTCCTTTTAAAGAAACTTTAACAATTCGACAACTTCTGGTTGTCTTGTCTGGTACAACAGGTTCTCTAGGCATTGGTCTATAACTGTTTCGTTTATTCTAACAGTTTACTGTTCGTTGCCTTCATCTTCGTTTGTTCTAACAGTTTACTGTTCGTTGCCTTCATCGGTATCATAATACCCAGAGATAACTTCATCGAAACTCTTGTTCAAAAAGCGTTGATTTCTTCTGTATGTTTTCCAATCATTTGTTTATGATGTAATATCTGAGTGAGGAATGTTTTTTTTAATGACAACTACTTTCTGCCATGTTTGTTCTAGACGAACTCTCACTTTCTCTCTGACAGAGTAATCTTTAGGTAGTCTTGCTTTTGCATTGTATTTCACTTTGCTTTTCGTCTGTCGTTCATTTGCTTTCTTCAAAAGGATGAAAAACGGACAAAGCTGATCGCCCAATCCATCAAAAAAGCAAAAGAAGGTAGTGAATACTATGGATTCCCTGTGATCAAAACAAACAGAAGAAAGAAAAGACTGTATAGGAAGTTGAGTTTTAATGTAGGACTGTCAATAGATCTGCAATTGCAACAGAAGTGCTGGACAGATTTCTTATGGGGATGAAGAACGTTTACAAAGGCTGGAAAAAATATGGATACCTTTGTGTTTCTTCTTGAACCAAGACACCTGCTGGATGATGACATGCTTATGACAAACTGTGTTACTTTTTTTCCTGTTATTATGATGAAATAAATGGCTAATCGCTTGTTCAATGATGTCATTGATGTAGGAGCAGTTTTCATCAACAAACCAGTAATACAATCCACAATAGACATATTGGAGAAACTGGCTTCATATGGTAATTATGTGTGCTCAAACCTTGCAACCTCCTCAGAATACCGCTAACTCAGGCCACTTCCATTGCTTCATTCTCAAAGCTCATGTTCATCTAAAACTATCCCAGGAGCACAATGAAGCAAGAAAAGCTTATCATGGCTTTAATGTCAGTGAAGTCTCAAATACTAGAAAGTATTGATGTAGATGATGTTATAGATGTCTTTGCTGTACAGAACGCATGACGTGAAGCGATATGAATTGTAATTTGTCACTTGTGCATTATTTAGCTAATAAACAACTGTATTATTCATTAAAAGAGTCGTTATGTTTTTTTTGTTAAGTTTACTGATATACTGAACCAATTTGATCTTGGGCTTATATATTTTTTGCATAGATTATGTCATGTCATAGGTTGAATGTCAAAATGCGAGGGGCCCCCCAAAAAGGTCGATCCCCCAGCCCTTCTTCCCTCCCCCGAATCCCTAGCTACGCCCCTGCCACCACCTAATACCTGGTGAGACACTTGATGAAATGTTAATGTTCGCTGACTACAACACAAATTTTGCACTTATTTTTTCATACTTGTTGCTTTTTCAAAACATACACTTATACAAAAAAAAAATTCAAATTAGCTTTATTTAACTTTTTTTTCTTTTAGATTAAATGAGCAGACATTGAGATCCACTAAAAGTTCCATGATGACTGATAAAAGTCATGATGCTACTCTTGCTCTGAGCTATGCATTAAATCAAATGAAAGATGAAATGGACGAATCAGATTTGTTTGCACAGCAATGTGAAGAACAAGACTTTAAGGTGTCAAACATAAAAATAGAAAAGTTTAAAGAAGAAAAATCAGCCCTGTGTAGGCAGCAATCAGAAAGCTGTCCCTTCATTAAAACCTCAGATTCAAACTCTGGATATCAGGTATTTTATTATTATCCCTTTGTTTCATTGAAAAATTCATCCTGTTTACCAAACTATTATGATTGTGTAAACTATATTGCAGTACCCACACAAAATGTTTTAAAATGTATACTTTCTTTACTATACATTCTCTACATTGAAATTTTAAAGTGAATGTTTATTGTCTAGCTCATGTAAGGTTATTCTCAACTCCAGTCACAATTCAGACAAAACTCGCCCTGGAGTGTCATTAGAGAAGGATGATGCTCTTCCAATCTTCATACTTGATTAAAAGTAAAAATAAGAATAATCTGTATTATCCATGAGGAAATTTGCCTAACAATTTGTGCACTACACCAAAGAAAACATTATCAATTTAGAAAACCAAAATATACATTCACATCAGACTCACTCATAAGTAACAAGTTATTGGGCCCAGGTTATCCCTTAAAGGACACATTGTATCAACCGTTTAATCTGCAAGCTAAAACACAGCTCATCAAAGAAATAGTCATTTAAAAATTTCCTGATAATTCATCATACACATTTTCCCATGGAAATGAATAACCAGCACAAAAAAGAATATCATTGCAAAGATGCAATTGTAATCAAAATAGATTCTACACTTTTAAGTGCAAGACAAAACTGTTCAGATTTGTGGAAAAAATAGTACATTCTGCACAATGCTTAGGCTAAGTAGAAAGTTCTATACTATGTTGTTAATATATACACATTTTTGTTTTGATTTCTTGTTTTTTTTATTGATGTTAAAATTTTGTCTCAAAGGAAAGTGCTGTAAAGCAAGAAATAGAAATGGATGTTTTTACAACGAGTAATAAGCCATGCACCTTTGCTCCACAACTACAGGAAGTGTCAAAGAAGGGAGACAATAGTTATTGTCCTGTACCTATCATTATGCCTGGACATGCCACTGTCACCGAAGTGTTTGTGAGTCAGGTAAATATTAACTTCCTATAGACAAGATCAGAAATCCTTACTTATTGCTAACTTTACACAAAGGTAACTCTAAAATATGCCAATAACACTATTTACTTTGTGTCACACCCCTAGTGACACCTCATTGTTCACAAAAAGAGTACAGTATACCCAACTCAAGTTAGGTAACACTTGCTTACATGCCAGAAAGACCCCTATTAAAACTTATGTCAAGGCTACAGAAGGGAAACATAATTAGTGTAAGCTAAATTTAAAAAACAATTAAAAGGAAAATTAAATGTAAATGGGTCAAGGATGGGTATTGAGATGTCATGGTTCTTTATTCTAAAGAAAGATATAAAAGGAGGAGTAGTAGCTTGGGAGGAGAGAGAGCTAGAAAGTTTGACTTAGAAGTCACTAGTTTTAAAAGTAAATAGTTGTACATTTATTGATCATTTTTACTATATCTTGTATCCACTTTATATATTTTTGTACAAACATTTATTATTTCAAGTTTGAGTTTAAAATAAATAAAACTCCAGAAAAGCATATCAGCACTTTGTTACTTAATTCATTATTAAATTGTTTGAACTATAATCAAGGCACCTCTGAACCTCTGATATACTGGGTATCTAAAAAGTAAACATTTGATGAAGTCCTGATTCTTTGAATAACTTAGCTTGCAAATAATTCCTACTTTTAAAAATGTAACCTAAACATTAATTTTCTATTTAAAAATTTAGTGAGATTTGTAAAAAAAACAAAAACAAGTGCCTCTTTCAGACCTTGCAATCTATAGTGCAGATAATGTAACATTCATCTGTTTCTATGTTCAGCACAAGGGCCTATCGCCTTTACTATTCTCAACTAATGTCAAGTGTCCATTAGTGTAGGGTGGACACAATTGTGTCCTAAAATGCCCAGTCTTCACCAAGATTCAGATGCAGGACACCTCATGAAGCATTTGACTGCTCAGCTACTATGCCCAATTTAAAAGTAAAGAATACAAAAATGGCTAGTATGATATCAGACCAACAACATTCAGGTTATTGTCATGACACTCTATCAACTCAGCCATACCAAATGAGCAAAATATATTCTTACAGATGTGTTCAAGTAGGATAACTAGAACATATTTTTCATGTTACGCCAGATAATGTAAAGATATCACTGGATTTCATTTTGCCTCATTATACAAAAAAAAATGGCTGCTTCCATCTAAGACCAAATGATCATTCTACCCACCATTCCTCATTTTCTTCCAGCACAGAAATCCTGGTCATCTTCATTATCATTACTTATAAGTAGAAAGTTCTATCCAATGCTGGATTTCCTACTTTGTTGTTAATATATATATATACGTTTTTCTTTCAATTTCTCATTTTTTATAAATGTTAAAATTTTGTCTCACAGGAAGGTACTGTAAAGCAAGAAATAAAAATGGATGATTTTACAACTATTAATAAGTCATGGACCTTTGCTTCAAAACTAATGGAAATGTCAATGAAGGCAGACAACAGTATTTGTCCTGTGCCTATCATAATGCCTGGACATGTCACCAAAATGTATATGAGTCAGGTAAATATTAACTTCCTACGAACAAGATAAAAAATCCTTACTTGCTGCTAAATTCATACTATGGTAATAAAAGCCCTTTATGGCCCTCAGCAAACTGGCTCATCCCCCGTACTCAGTGCTGATGGAAACAAACTCCTAACAGACAAGGAGGATATACTTGTTCGCTGGGCTGAACACTTCAGCACAGTCCTTAACTGCCCGTCAAGCATTAGTGCCGAAGCAATCGCACGCCTGGAACAAATCCCAATAAATCACTCACTCGCCGACCCTCCCCGGCTAAACGAAGTAACGGCAGCAATATCAAATCTCCCAATGGGTAAGGCACCGGGGCCAGACTCCATCCCTGCTGAAATTTACTCACTTGGCAGCTCAGAGCTTACTGCTAAGCTAACTGAAATCTACCAGATAATGTGGGAACAAAAGACTCTACCACAAGAGTTCAAAGACGCCTCCATCATCCACCTCTACAAGAGAAAGGGTAATAGGCAGTCATGCGACAATCATCGTGGCATATCCCTTCTATGCATTGCTGGCAAGATTCTGGCTAGGGTGCTTCTAAACAGATTACAACTCCACATTGAAACTGGCCTACTTCCGGAAAGTCAATGCGGCTTCAGACAGGGTAGAGGCACGGTTGACATGATCTTTGCAGTCCGCCAACTCCAAGAGAAATGTAGAGAACAAAACTCAAATCTCTATACTGCTTTCATAGACCTGACTAAAGCTTTTGACAATGTCAGTCGTGAAGGCCTTTGGCAAATCATGTCCAAATTCGGCTGCCCTGACCAATTTATAACAATGGTGCGTCAATTCCATGATAACATGCAGGCAAGAGTTCAAGACAACGGAGACTACTCCAAGCCTTTTCCTGTCTCAAATGGCGTGAAGCAGGGCTGTGTGCTGGCTCCAACACTTTTCAGCTTAATGTTTACCGCCATGCTGAAAGATGCCTTTTGCAGAGAAAGCTTTGGAGTTGACATACGGTATCGCACAGATGCAAGCTTATTTAATGCTCAGAGACTCAAGGCAAGGACCAAGGTAGACTTCGACTGCATCAGAGACCTGCTATTTGCAGATGACTGTGCCCTAAACGCTGCAAACGAAGAAGACCTTCAAAAGAGCCTGTCCCTCTTCGCTAATGCCTGCACAAATTTTGGACTCACCATTAATGTAAAAAAGACAGAAGTGCTGCATCAACCTCCTCCAAATAAAGCTGTTACAGAACCAAACATTCTCATAGCTGGCCAGAAACTAGCGAATGTCAAAAAATTTGTCTATCTTGGAAGCACCATATCAGCAAGCGCCAACCTAGATGATGAGGTTGACTTCCGTATTGCTCGTGCCAGTGCTGCATTTGGCAGACTTCAAGAGCAAGTGTGGCAAAGGAGAGGACTCAGTTTAACCACAAAACTGAAAGTCTACAGTGCTGTAGTTCTCCCGTCACTCCTATACGCATCAGAGTCATGGACCTTGTACTCCCGCCACACCAAAAAGCTAAACTCCTTCCACCTACGCTGTCTAAGGAGTATCCATAAGGTGCGTTGGTCTGACCACATACCAGACACAGAAATTTTAAAGCTGTCCAACATGCACAGTATCAATGCGACAGTAAAAAGGTCCCAACTACGATGGGCGGGTCATGTAGTCCGCATGCCAGAAAATCGCCTTCCCAAGAGACTTCTGTATGGAGAGCTATGCACTGGAAAGCGCTCTCAAGGCGGCCAATACAAGCGCTACAAAGACACCCTTAAGAGATCTCTCAAGGAATGCGGTATCGACATTCATGGCTGGGAAGCACTAGCTCAAGATCGTTCCGCATGGCGAGAAGCTGTGAGTCTCGGAGTCTCAAGTTTTGAAGCAAGTAGAGTGGCCAGTGCGATAGAGCGCCGAAACAACAGAAAGCTGAGAGAAAAAGCAGGCCCACCTGCAACTGACAAAACTCACCCATGTCACATTTGCGGCCGGCTTTTCAAAGCGAAGATTGGTCTACACAGCCATCTTCGAGTCCATAGGAAGTGAGAAATGTGCTCATCTTCGAACACGAAGGAGGAGCTATATACTATGGTAATTACAAAAACATGCAATCACACTACTTAGTATGTATATGCTGGCATCTAAAAAGCATACATTTGATGAGGTCCTGATTCTTTTAATAATTTATCTTGCAAATAATTCCTACATTATTGTAAAAAAAAAAGTTACTTAAACAAGGTTACAAAAACAGTTTTTGTAAAAACACAAACTTAAAATTGGCCCTTGAGTGGTCCACCCAGGCAGGTAAAAAGTAAGGTTTCAATATTTTTAGAAAGAATATCAAATGACAGAGAAGAATGGAGGAAGGTTGTCCAATCTTTTGTGATGTCCCAACAGTTAAGCAGACCAAGGGATAGCTGGAAGTGAAGGTGAAGTTAGATGTGAACCTGGCCTAATGACATATTATCTAATTGTTTTGTAAAGGGTCAATCTCTTATTCAAAGCCTCAAGAAAAAAAGAAACATATTCTTAGACATGTTCAAGGAGGATAACTAGAACATATTTTCACGTTATGCCAAGATAATGTAAAAATGTCACTGGATTTCATGTTGTCTCATTATACACTAAAAAAAACACAATGGCTGCTTCTGCATATAAGCACCTATTTTACATATTTAAAATTAGACATGAATGTAATCCTTTTGTTAAATAATTCAAACCCCAACTTTTTTCACTGAAGAATTCATATTGTGTCCACTATAGTATGTTACAGAACCCAGCTGGCTTAGAAACAAAACTGTTGTCATTTAATAGGGTACCACCAGTAACAGTTTGACAAACATTTGAGATGCATGTTTAAGAACGTGTTATATAGTTGTCTGCCACATATATGTCATTTCAAATACAATTATAATATATTTTACCTCAAATACAATTATATTAAAAAAAAAAAAAGCAACTGTAAATGAATGGAATAAAATATTCTTAATGTCAAGTTTTGTGTTAATATAGTAACAAAAAAATTATGATGATCTTAGGGGACCACTGGCATTTAATTATTTGACTCCCATAGATGTTGTAACTTGCAGGTTGAGAATGGTATATTTCTTCATTTATCAATAATTTATAGCAACAGATATTTTGATTCAATGGCCAGATTTTAAAAAAAAATCTTTATAGTTTTGATGAGACTGATGGCCTATGAGTCTCTAATGAATAAAGAATACATATTTTTTTACTCAATAAATTTATGTCATGTGAATATTTATTCATTTTTACAAAGCTTATCTTAACTCATTCTGTCTATCGTGTACAATTTTCGTACATGTTATTTTGTCCTCATCAAATCTCGGATCAAGTTGAAATTTTGCACAATTATTTGATGTACCTGACAAAACAAGAATCAATAAAAAAAAATTAACCAATTATTCGATTAATTAAACAGGGAAAAGAAATTGTTCTAGACAGACATGGTTGCCTAAGCTGAAATAGTTCCCTTTATACTTTGTGTAGAGAATTAGGCCTTAAAAGCTTAAAACTTACGATAGATAGCTATGAAACATTTTCTATTCAAAAGCACTTCCCTGGCACAGTACAGTATTACCGGTATATGTGTATTAGCTTAAGCTCTCAATTTCAAACTCAAGCTATTATTATCAAGCTTTTTAAAAAAATAAAATACATTTGAAAAACTATCACAGTTATGAAGCTATTCCTTCACCCCCCCTTTTTTTTTCCCCAGTGCTTTTTAAAAAAAGCAAGTGTAGGGTCATATTGCATTGAGAAAGCTAAAAGTCTGTAATATTGTGCTAAACAGAAATAGTTGGTAAAAGTATTTCTAATCCCACATTTATTTGTGTTAATCTAGATCTATTATATTAATTTTACAAATCTGATCCAAACTAATTGATATAATTAAGTATAAGCTTTAAGTATTTTTGTATATATTTTTTTTTATTACAGGAAATCAAATCAGAAAGAGAAATGGATTTAGAAAGTTGCGTATTCACAACAATCAAAAAGGAGGACAAGAAACTAAACCATCCTAAAGAGGCTATTGTTGGCAAAGAAATCCAACATTTATCTTGTTTTCAAAAAGAAAATCCCCAGTTTAAAATATGTCTAAAAGAATACTCTAACTCACCATGTTTAAAACAGCAACAGCAAATTCATACTGGTGAAAAACCTTATAAATGTCAAATATGTCTAAAAGAATTTTCAAAGTCTACAACTTTTAAAAAGCATCAACTTATTCATGAAAAACCTTTAATAGAGCACAAACTAATTCATACTGGTGAAAAACCTTTCAAATGTCAAATATGTTCTAAAGAATTTTCTCACTCTCAAAGTTTAAAAAGGCACCAAATAATTCATACTGGTGAAAAACATTTGAAGTGTCAAGTATGTCTTAAAGGTTTTTCTCTGTCTCAACATTTAAAAACCCACCTGCTTTTTCATACTGGTGAAAAACCTTTCAAATGTCATATATGTCCTAAAGAATTTTATCTGTCTCAAAATTTAAAAAAGCACCAGGTTATTCATACTGGTGAAAAATCTTTCCAATGTCAAATATGTTCTAAAGAATTTTCTCAGTCTCATCATTTAAAAGCCCACCAACGAGTTCATACTGGTGAAAAACCTTTCAAATGTCAAATATGTTCTAAAGAATTTTCTATATCTCAAAATTTAAAAAGACACCAACTAATTCATACCGGTAAAAAATCTTTCAAATGTCAAAGATGTTCTAAAGAATTTTGTCAGCCTCAAAGTTTAAAAACCCACCAGCTTATTCACACTGGTGAAAAACCTTTCAAATGTCAAATATGTCTAAAGGAGTTTTCTCTGTTTCATAATTTAAAAAAACATAAACGAGTTCATACTGGTGAAAAATCTTTCCAATGTCAAATATGTCTAAAAGTTTTTTCTCATTCTCATCATTTAAAAATCCACCAACGAGTTCATACTGGTGAAAAACCTTTCAAATGTCAAATATGTTCTAAAGAATTCTCTAAGTCTCAAAGGTTAAAAACCCACCAGCTTATTCATACTGGTTAAAAACCTTTCAAATGTCAAATATATTCTAAAGATTTTTCTCTGTCTCAAAATTTAAAAATGCATGTGTATTCATACTGGTGAAAAAAGTTTCAAATGTAAGATATGTCATAAAGAGTATTCTCACTCTCAAAGTTTAAAAAAAAGCATCAACAAATTCATATTGGTAAGAAAAACTTTCAAATGTCAAATATGTCTGCAAGAATTAGATCTTCTGGTTCTGATTGAATTAATCACTAATTGATTTAAGCTGAAGTGAATAATTATGTCCAAAAGAATTACAGGTGCTACAGTATGTCAGAAGTGAATTTACTAGATGTTTAGACTTTAAAAAAAAAGGGTTTAGCCGTCATCAAGAGCAGGAAAATACACAAACTGGCAACACAGTTTATGAGTCAATTTTTTATTGCTGTAAATTTCTCATGCAGGGATGTCTGGCTTTTCAAGTAAATCTTTTCCAACTGTAGTAGTTAGTAGTCCACTACAAGCAATTTGGCCGAAGTAGTCCCCGCACCTTCATAGGCCCCCACATTAATTCTAGGTGTAAATTATGAAATAAAACCATAATGACTTCTCTGGTATCTGAAAATTTTAAAATGTCTTGAAAATTCATAAAATAAACAAAGTTGTCAATTTTACATTCTCTGTCCCCTACTGAAAGACACTTCTTTTCCAAACTGATAAGAATATTTTTAACATGACCTGTAATTGTGGCATCTGGTAAAAGAAGCTTCTCACGCCTCAAAATAACCAAGCATAACTTGAGATAGATTGAACACTTTGGCATGTCTTGCTATTGATTGTGATCTATTTAGGAAACAAAATTTTGATATTGTTCGCTGCACGCAAAGTAAAATACTGTATACTTCATTAAATTTGATTGTGATTTTTGTACTTAGTAAAGAGTGAATAAAATGCAAAAACGAATTTATTTTCTAATATGAAATTGTTTACTTATTATCTTTATCCCAACCCAGACACACGATATATACGTACGCCTTACTGTAAATGTTTGTAAAATGTAAAACATTATTCGGATGCTCCTTCAGAGTTGAAGATAATTACTTCCCAGTCCAAACCTCCCACAGGACGACGGGGATGAGAGCGGGGTTTGAACCCGGGACCACCGAAAAGTCCAAACGACAGTCCAGCGCGCAAACCGCACGCTAAGTTTCTGTGTGTTTCGTTTTATTTCTTGTCAGTAGTTGTAAATATTAGCTAATAAAATATAGGGTCACTAGGAGATTTGGGTTTGAATGAAAGTGAAAGAAACCGAGCAACTTGTCAAAGCACTAGTAGGCTATTATCAAATAGATTCTTGGAAAAAAGATACATTTAAGCACTTGATATGTGAGTTACATTTTCATGTACCGCCCATAGAAATTGAGACCTACCGGGTATTTTACTATGGCACTGATATTGTTCATGTTGTACAGCTTTAGGATTTCTGTATCTGATATGTGGTCATACCAATGCACCTTATGAAGAGGCCTACTCCATAGATAGCGTACGTGGAAGGGGTTTAGATTTTTTATGTGTTGGGAATATAAGGTCCAGGATAGGAGTGACTTGAGAACTACTGCGCTGTAGACTTTCAATTTGGTGGATGTGGCGAGTCCTCTCCGCTGCCACGCGTGTCCTTGAAGTCTGCCTAAAGCAGCACGTGCATGTGCAACACGGAAGTCTATCTCATCATCTAGGTTTGGCGTTTGCTGATATGGTGGTTCCCAGATAGTGAAGTTCCCCTTTCAGACCTTTTGGTCCAGAGGGCATATAATGTAAGGATCCTCTGTTTCCGTGGCCTAGGGTTCACGAGGGTGTTATGTGGCCAGCACAACGACCAACCGCCTTTACTTTTCCCCAACTAACGTCTGGTACGGTACCCATTAGAACTGGGTGGACTCAGAGGCGCCTGAATATCCCGAAATTAATAATCCCAGGATTCGAGCCCGGGACCCACGGTTCGGAAACCAAGCGCTTTAGGCCCTACCGCTCAGCCACCGCGCCTCCAAATCTAGATCTAAAAATTTTTTTGGGGGGCTATTATAATTATAGGCAAACTTACGCTTAATATGAAGTCATTAATGACGGAAATTCTTATAATATTTATATAGTTTTATATAGCACTGTCACATAATTGCAATGGTCATGGTATATTCTTATACCATTTTTCTTTTTTTCACATACCGTAAGTGCCTCTAAACGTTCTGCGTTATACAATCTTTTAATGGGACGCCTGAGTCAGACTGAAAAACCAATGACTTAGCATAGTTTGTCCAAAAACAACGCGCATGACTGTATAATCTCTCTCTTTGGCATAAAAAGCGTAGAGAGTAATTATCTTTTTTTCTATAAAAATACCAAAAAGTTTCCAAAAACATTAGATTCTAAATAATGTACCGGTATTAATTTCAAACTCAATAATACTACAATTGTATTGTTCATAGTTTTCAGACCACATACACGTATAAATAAATAATAATTAAATACATTACGTAACCCTGCGCAAGCTTATATCTAGTTTTCAATGCGCTATCAAACTTCATACATTTTTGAAGATAATCGGGCTTAAACATTGCGCTTAGTTAGTATTTTTAGTTTATGTAGATCGAGTTGCGATTACATCCGAGTACAACTGGGCGCCACACTTTGATGGAGGTCCTCAGGGCAGGTGGCAAGAGGCTTCAGACATTGCCAGTGACATTTTTATGGAAACAGCTTTCCGCTAAATGCGCCGAACGGTGCGGGAGGATTTAAGTCAATAAGAATAGCACATAAGGTTTTTAGAAATAAAACTTTTTAATAGTAGAAAAATGCATTTGTTAGCTTTCAATACCGGAATAGCGCTAGGCGGTGGGGCTCCGCCTCAGAACCCTTTGCTGACAAGGGCGGGGAGCCTAAGACCAGGAAGAGCCTATTCTAGGGTACAATAAACGTCTACAGAAAGAATGAATGGTCAGAATGTTTTAAAGATTAATTATGTACATACACATACATGGTAGGACGTATTTATTGACTGTAACCTTTTGTTGGATTAAAACTTCCTACGAATTGTTCAGCGGTTTATGGACATAATTCTTTACTTGTTAAAACTAGATATGCTTATATTTGTGTCTTGTTGGTTAATTGCACTGAAATTTAGAAATACACTTGCACAAGGAACCCAGACATCTCCAGACTAATCTGTCGAAATCAGACAGGCTATTAACTACAAGGCAGATGGGCATCATCAAAACATTTAATATGACACATAGGCGTAGCCCGGGGGAAGGAATTCATACCATCAGTTGCCTCAGACCTCATTGTCTGAAAGAGAAACTTTACTTACTGCCCCGGTGCAGCCTAGGAGGAGAGTTGAGCTTGAAATCCCCCTCTGCAGGAGATTTTAAAACTAAAACTACATTAAGTGCACTAAATAGAATTTTTGAATTTTGGTTTTTGAATTTTTTTTAACGGAAGAGTAGAAATGTAGTGTAGATAACTCAGAAGAAGATGCATTTTTCTAAGCATAAAATACCAGAACTAATTAATGCTTGGATCCAGGGTTATCAGCGCTCCCCAAGACTGTCCTTTCCACTAACTAGGGTAAAAAAAAACGTCCATAAGAATGATATAAGTGTGTGCAATATGTATTCCAATATTATACATATATATTATTAGAGAGAGAGAGAGAGATTGTAATAAAATAGGTCCTGGCTGGCTACAACATTTTGAGCTTATGACATGTTATTTGTGGTCCGGATTATAGTTCTATGATAATTCCTGAGCCGCCCCTGAGCATGATTAAAACAATAGACTAGTTTAATCTTAGCTTTGAAAATAAAGGCTCTTTTAACAAATATTGTGAGGTATCGCAAATATCAGAAAAACAAGGTTACAAAGACAGTTTGTGTGGAAACAAAAACTCAAAATTGGCCCCCGAAGTCGAAGTGGTCCACCCAGGCAGGCTTCAATATTTTCCTAACCCCGCCATACATAAAGAAGCCATGTCAATAATAAATAGATCAACATCACAAGCCTATATATATTTTCCTATGTCTTCCATTATGAAATTGTTGATATGGTGCGCATAGGTGCATGCGTAGCCTATAAAGGCAAAATATTAGGAATAATGAAGTTTTGTACTTTTCAAAACTAAAGATCATTGTTATAGATGTGCTGAAATGTGCGTCCTAGAATTTATAGCTCATTTGCCACCATTTTTTTTTCTAACGTAGATGTGGACGTAAAACATATTTGACTCTTCCCAAATGAAAAAAATAAGATCCTGTTTCCAGTCTAGATCTATATTTATTTATGTCTATTCCCTAGACGAAAAAAAAAAACAGGAAGTGCGGAATCAAAAATGAAAGATAATTTAGTGATCGCTTTTTTCTGTTTTTTTTTTTTTTTTACTCTGTCTGTGCTTGGACTTGGAAATTTATATATGTTATCGACTACTTTAGACAATGACCTATTTAAAGCATATCTATAAATAATATAGATCTAGATATAATCTATACGGCTTATTATCTTATATAATACATAGAATCTAGATATAGATATAGATATGTAGATCTAGATTCTAGATCTACGTCTATAAATTTAATGTAACGTACTAACGTCTGTATCATAAAAGTATAGAAATAACCAAAAGTATTATAAGATAAGACAAGAAAAAGGCTTGAAACTTGGCTTGGGAAATTTCTGATTCAGTTCAGCTCAGAGATTGATGACTTGGACTTGGACTTGACTTTATGATACTTTATGATTATCGTCTTAGATCTATGTCTTATGACTTAGAATGACTTAGACTTAACTAAGATAGTTTACATACCTTATTTAACTTATTATTCTACAATGATTCTACATACTGTAACATAGTTAAATATAGTATAGACTATAGAAGTATAGAATCTAGAATCTAGATCTATACTTCAATACCGGTACTTTATTAAATATTATTATTATTCGGTTATTAAATATTTTCGGAATATTAATGAGTAATGTGTTACATTGTGTAGAATATTTTATATGCCTTGGGAGTGTAAATATAGTCAGTGTATCAGGTGGAACAGATGACATTAAACTATTAAAAGTCCTATTAGTTAGAATAATTAGATAAATCTAGCGTGTCCTTCAGACATTTAAACAGCTTAAACTATAGTTAAACCAACCTGGAAATCTCCTCAATCTCAAACAAGAATAAAATTTAATAAGAATCTTTAACTCTAACGTCAAGGCTGTCCCACTGTACTGTTCTGAAACATGGAGAACAACTGAAGCGACAACAAAAAAAGTACAGACCTTTATCAACAGACGCCTTGGAAATATAGATATATAATAAATACACACTACGGCAAAGTAGAAAACACCAAACTGTGGGATATGAGTGGGCGAAAAAATGTAGAGGTGCAGATCTTAGAGAGTAAGTGGAGATGGATTTGTCACACCCTTAGAAAAGAGATACCAACAACAGAGCTAGGCATGCCTTAGAGTGGTACTCCCAGGGAACAAGACGTAGAGTAAGACCAAATAGAGCATGGTGATGCAATGTACTAGAGGAAGCTGTGATGACTAAAAAGAGCTGGGAAGCCATAAAAAAAAACTAGCAAGAGACTTTGAAGAGTGGCATGTTTTTTGCTGAGGCACTAAATGTTCTATGAGGAACCCAAAAGGAATGATGATGATGATGAATGTGTAGAATAGAGCACTTTCGACTCAGGACCAGACACAACAAAATGAGACAACATTTGTACCGGAAGCTCAAATTTGAAACCTGTGAAATCTGCCCATTGGATTTGGAGTGTCATCAGAGAATGCTGACCATGTCCTTCAAAACTCTTTCTCTGTACCATTAGGCCTGTACAAGACACTGAAAATATATCCGAAGCAACTGTTTCCCACACTGACTACAACACACTATTTTTTACTTATATTTATTTATTTTTATTTGCTTTTTCAAAAACTTATTAAAACAAATGTGTATTTCAAATTAGCTTTGTTTAACTATTTTTTCTTTCACACCAGGACAATAAGATTAATGTGTAGACATTGAGATCCCCTCAAAGTTCCATGATGACTGATACAAGTCATGATGCTACTCTTGCTCTGAGCTATACATTAAATCAAATGAAAGATGAAATGGATGAAACAGATTTGTTTGCACAGCAATGTGAAGAACAAGACTTTGAGGTGTCAAACATAAAAATAGAGAAGTTTGAAGAAGAAAAATCAGCCCTGAGTAAGCAGCAATCAGAAAGTTGTCCCTGCACTCAAACCTCAGATTCAAACTCTGGACATCAGGTATTTTATTATTACCCTTTGTTTCATTTAAGAATTCATCCTGTGTACCAAACTATTATGATCTTGTAAACCAGTGGTTCTCAGTCTGCCATCCCTCAATACAATTTCCCTCTAGGTTGCCACCCCCAACTAAAAAAAAAGTTGTTTTGATTACATGCCTATTTAAATGTGATTTAGCTTGTGTTATAAAATCTTTATCGAAATGTACATATCTGATAATAGTGATATCCATTATGTTAATTCCATTGTTAGAGTCTGAACATAACAAATATACTTTATTTAGTTTTAAAATAAATTTGTGCTTAAATTACAAAAAAAGTATATCTTTTATGACTTTCATTTAATTAATTTTTTTTAAAGTTGCTTTATAATATTCATGTAACCATGTTGCATAAATATCTGACAGTTTCAAAAGTATTGCCAAGCATGGAAAACATACAGTCTTCGATACAATAAACTACATTGCTACAAGATTTTAGGGACTGTATTTTCAAACACGCCACTATAAGTGCGAAGGTTGAACTTGTTTTTATTTCACATTAAGAATTCACATCTACTGCATCAAGTTTATTTCTGTATTTAGAGTTGATAACAAACAGGCAGAAAGCACATGTTTCTCAAAGATATGTGGAAATAAATCAAAATTACTGAGCACTAACAAATGTTCCAGAATTGTGTAACAGACATTGAAGAAAAATCATATTGTCAATTATATTTGTCATGAATATTACAGTGAGTTAGGATGGATTCTTCTGGCGACTCATTCTGTAACAAACATCGAAATCCATAAGGAAGCGTAGTTAGAGCATTATCACCGCAAATATTTTCCCCAAGAGGTCTTTTTACTATCCAAAAATGAACCAACTTTGTCAGTTAAATCATGTGCTGTAGAAATAGTTTCAAGAGGTTTGCATTAAAACTAATCTT
>JADKLZ010014230.1:0-11911 GCA_021533235.1 Biomphalaria straminea | reverse complement strand
ACCAGACAACACAAGAGTCATTAAAAACATAAATCTATCAGTTAATTAAGTATTGGTAATTAGGCCTAATTATTTTGTTTGGTATATTGAATAAAGGAAAGAAGTTGTACTTGACAGATGTGGTGATATAAGTTTAGTAAGTTCTCTTGAAACCAGAATTAATATTTGTTTTTTATGCATTTAAAAAAAAGATCATGTAAACATTCACCAAGATACTCCTTCTTCCCTCCCCTTTTCACAACTGGTCCAGACAAGTGATAGGATTATAGCCTGTTGATAACACTAAAAGCTAAACATTAACAATTGATAAAAATATTTCTAATCGCATTGATTTATTATGTCTAGGTCATTCATATAGATAATTACACGACTGATCTAAACTAATTGATGCAATTACACTTAATATAAACTTTATTTTTTAAAATAGTATTTTTTAATGTCCTTCTTCTTTAAAAAATATGTTTACAACACCTTTGATAGTTCCTAAGATTATTAAAAAAAAAAACAATAAATTGAAAAAAAAAAAAAATTCCCACATTAACTTATTACACACCTATAATTTGGAAGAACCAAATGTTTACAATGTATCTTAAAGTTTTCTGACTGAGATGCCATTCTGAAGCCTATTACTGATTGGAGTAGGATTGAGAAAAATTTAAAACTATAAAGTATGTGTGTGGAGAGGGGGGTATGTGTATTTTCAAAGTTGTACATTGTGGAAAATAAAATAGTTGATATATGTTTAGATTTTTAAGAAAAAGTAAATGGATATGTTTTGACATAAAGAAATGAAAATTATCTTCATTTTTACAATCAGAGTCATCATCAATACAGAAGGATCTAGTTACTTCCCCTCTAGTTAATGCCTCTTTTCTGGGACCAAACAATGACAGCTTCACCTGCAATTTTCAATCTCTGCCTGATCCTCTCTTAAAGTATAATGTGATCTGGGCCATCAATGGTTTATGGAACTATGAAGATTCAGTTACACTGGCGAAAAATGTTAGCAATAAACTCCAGTACAATGATACTGTAAGTATCAGTGAGTTGTAATTAAAAACAAAATAGGCTATTTGCAAGATAGAAATGTATGTTATGCATACTTTTGTTTAATGGATACTTAACTGACATAACTACATTTGTTAGACTATTTGTTTTTAATTGTATTACCTACACATACAACATTTATTGTAATGAATTAAGTGTTTGCTGTATTATTATTATACATGTTCATTTTATTCTGAATAGAAATGCTAATATATAAAGAAAGTCCTAACTAAATTGTATGAATAAAAAAGAATTAGTATTTCTTATCAGCAGTCTTTTTATGCTAAGTATTAAATATATACATCTTTCTGTAGGTCCAATGTGCAGTAAGTGTTTATAAATCAGGAGAAACTGAGACTGTCAGAGGCCCCTTGATCTTCTCAGACATCTATAGAGTGGAAATTCAGGTGCACTACTAAACTAGCTTAAACTGTGACCCAAACAAACATTAATGAGTCATTACAGCTTTAGTTGTTTCACAATTATTAATAAAATGTCCTACTTATCATTCCAGATTTCCAACTGGAAAGATTTAACTCTAGATGAAGGTGCAACAGGGGATACTGTAAAGGTGAAGGCCACTGCCCCTCCATATGTTTTATGTCGACACTTAGGATCTGGTTCTGAATCATGCCAAATTAATATTGAAATTTCTACTACAGACACAGCTGACAGCTTTTGTCCTAATGGTAAGCTGCATCAAAAGTTGGACCCTTAAAAATTTTTTTATTACTTTATAGAAATTATTTTTCTTATAGAAATTGGTGAAAAGCTATGTGAGGTGAAACCTTCAGAATGTAACTATGGTTTTGTTTTTATTTTAAACCACTACCAGAACTTAGTTTCCTAACCTACCTGTCCCTTCTTTCTGAGGGACACGCTCCCCCCATTACTTATTATTAATCTTGCTCTTGATGTAATAAAGTTCAGTATTTTTTCAACCAGTTGAGCTCTAATGATCGCAGTGAATTTAAATTAAACATTATTCTTGACAAACGTCTGATGTTTTAAGTAAATTGCACAAAATATCAATTAACCTAAAGGCTTGTGAAGTACATATACCTTTAACCTGCTTGGCTAATCAACATTGTGAATCTTCAGAAATTCAGAACATTGAACTACAAAAAGTTCACATGTGAGCAGATATTTACAGTTGCTAAACATATGGTTTAATTATGATTGGTTGGTTATTTTAGATTCTGACAATTTTTAATGCATGTACTATGTAAGTAATCAATTTTTGGTACAGGAGCATAGCACCATTTTGGGGATTCTGGGAGAATGGGTAAGGCGGTCTGGTGGTAGAGTTAAATAATGACCATAACATGATTCTTTATTTTTAGTGGCCCCCGAAAGGGGAAAAGACGCTATAAGTTTTGTGTGGCCAGTCTGTCCGTCTGTCTGTCTGTCTGTCCGTCCGTCCCGTTTAGTGCTCAGAAAGTAGAAGAGAAAATGAAAATCTGACATCACGATAATATAGATCATTCAAAGTTCTGATGCAACGGCTACTTTTTTTTTTCTAAAAGCTCAAAATCTAATTTTTATAAATGTTTTATGCAAGCAGTATTTAAAGAGATAAAACCTAATTAGTATGCAATATAAATGAGACCTAATTTAAGACAATTAATATTGTTATAAATTGCATCATTTCACGTTTTGTTTTGTTCTGACATATGAGTATGCTATTTACTATATAAGTTACCAATTCATATAAGAGAAGTGGCAGTTGCATAGAACATCGGCTTTTCAAGGCAAACGTTGAGAGATCAAAGCATGGAAGGTGTATGTCTTGACCGCTGGGGCACTACATAAGATCTGTCATTTATCTTTGATATAATTTCATTTGGATGTTCTTTCTGAAAATATTGAAACCTGCCTGGGTGGACCACTTCGGGGGCCGATTTTAAGTTTGTGTTTCCACACAAACTGTCTTTGTAACCTTGTTTTTATTTTAAAGTTGACTTTACTCAATGTTTTCTTTTCTGTTTTTCTCTGATCATTAATATATTTTATATTTATTGCTAAGGTTCTACTATTCCACAAGCTGCCATTACTATCAGAAGAAACAACAACGATATAAGTCTTTGTAGAATTCAGTTAACCAATGAAGACTGGCAGTCTATCTACACTATAAATGTAAAAGCAACAATAGATCACATTTATGATAGAGATCATGTTCTAACTTTAAATTTGACAACAGCCTATATGATTAATGGTACTGCTAAAAGTTACCAGCAACTAGCTGCTCAAGTAAGTAGATAGTTTTACTTGAACTTTGTCATGCATACTTTTCAATTTGTTTTTAGATTGTTGAAAAAGAGTCATAATTGTATTACCAGTAAATGAAATGTCGTAAAAAAAAAATAAATTTGTAGAAATTAATTGTGTAATTATCTTGAATATTGCTTATGATAAAAGATGATTTACTCTACCATTCTTTTATGTACCGGTAATAAATTATATTTAGACATTTAAGTTCCTTCCAGTTTTTTTAGATTGTAAACTTATTAGCATTTCTATTTTAATAGTTATGAAATACAAAAAAAACAAAACAAATTTAAGCAAAATGTGAATTAATTTTTTGAGTAAAGATTTACATTCTTTATTAAGATAAATATTAAATATATTATTTGGAGATTGTAACGATTATCCCTGTAAGGAAGGATAGCTTAATTTTTTCTGTGAGTTTTGTTTCTTACTAGACCCAAAAATGGAAATTTAGTTAATATATTGTCCTACTGTATTAAAAAAAATAGTTTGTTCTATTCCATGTTCAGGTCAGAATTATTGACAAAGATACAAATGCCCTATGTTCCTCTGTGAATGACCCTCATGTTACAACCTTTGATGGAAGGTGAGAAACAAAAATAACTAATTATAAGCAATTATTATCACTCTTAATTTATTTATCTAATATCAAATAGTATCCTACTTTATAAAATAGCTATTGTTTTTTGTTTGAGTATTATTTTATTGTTCCATTGTTTTTTAAAGAGTTAATGTTTTATGTATAATTATTTATTGTCTCTCAATAGATAAGCAACACATGCATACTGAAATCTGTATAGTGATAACTTTAAAGGTTGAATGTTTATCCTTTAACCCCATTCCACAGAATAACTGTTGTGAATTTGCTTATTTGGTTGTCGCCCCTTAGTGTTTGTTTACATTTGTTAACCTCTGACCATATTTGGTGTTGTGATCTCTACTATGTGTAGAGGTGTTAATTCAGTGAAATAAAGCTTTGAATGTAACATGGCATTGTTATTATGAAGTACAACAATAATGATATCAATCTATGTCATATAAATATCATTTTTTTTTTATCATCCTTTCTTAAACTATTTCAGATTAATGCATAATTTTTTGGAAGGAGAATTTGTATACTATAAACATTCAACTTTGCAGTATGAGGTACGAGACTGAAATAAATAACTGTAGACCTATACTTATTATGTTTAAGGTAATTTAATTATATTATGTTTCTTTAAAAACTTCTCCATTACCAGAGACCTTTTCATTATCATTTATTTCTCTACAGATCAGAACATTTTACCGTGCTTGTGCTAAGAGGGCTTCTTGTAATTGTGCCGTGGCTGCACGAGCTGGAGATGATGTGATCATCATTGATAAATGTGGACCTTTTAGGAACAGCACAAGCAGAAATTTTTTCCCAATGACTGTCAAATTATTTAGAAATGGAGCTATGACACCAGGATTTAGAATTTTAAGTCAGTATGAAGGAAGGGAGTATCAGGTAATTTCAATGCTTTTTTTTTTTTATTATTTAGATTACTAAATAGTCCTTGAAAAAAAAATTTAAATGCTTACATAAAATCTGTTTATTTCAAACATGATTATTTAATAATCAAAATATTTTTGTTTCCAGATAATCTTCCCTACAGGAACCATTCTTTATGTAGATCGCAGTGCAATCAAAGCATATAATTACATTGATATCTGGCTGAAACCTTCACCTGGAGATATAGGAAGTTCAACAGGTTTGTTGTTTTGTTTTAAAAATAGATTTCAACATCTAAACTTAATGAGTCCAGAAGCTTCTTTAGTGCTCTTTTGATTAAAATTTTTTATTTTAGTGGTGGGTAAGTAGCGTTAACAAGAAAGAAAAAAGTATTAAAACAAGCTTTGCTTCTGCTTTTTATGACATCATTTTGTATTGTAGGTCTTTGTGGAAGATACGATGGCAATAGCACCAATGACCTAATGTTTCCTAATGGAACACTTTATGAGGGGACATCAGAACAGCCAATCGAATATTTTAAAAGCTGGAGGTAAAGTTCATCTACCAACTCCAAATACAGTATTATTTTTTTTTTTGAAATTCTGAATTTGATTGAATGCATTAGGAAACACCCATTATATTAATGAATCTTTACGATCAAGATTTTTATTGTCTTATGCAGAATGCTCAATACCATCAAAATGAGATTTTGCCATTTTTTTTGTAATGCTAAGAATTGAATGTTTACAGTCTTTTTCAACATAAAGCTGAAATTGTATTCTAATGTCATTTAATTTACTATTTTTTTATTCCTAATATAATTCTGAAAAAAGATGGAATGGTATACATTAGATTTTTTAAACTTAGGACTTAATATTGAATTGATTACATAGACTCATATTTCCCATTATTTATTATGTACAGAGTGACTTCAGAAAGTGACACCATCTATACTGGATATTGTAATACTGATGAGTCAATTAATAAGCAAATCACTTACTGTCACTGTGATAAAAATGGAGGACAGAGCTGTGGCTATGGATATGACCTTATCACATGTCCATATTTGGAAACAGGTTCTTTTTTTATTTTTTTTTTTTGGTTAATTCATTTTGTGTGTGTACATTTTTTTTATAGAGTATTGTAACATTTTTTGTAACAAAAACTTATCATTTGTTTCCTTTTGATGAAAAAAAAAAATTCTTTAAGTAAAAAGACCCACAATGTTTTTATCTTTATTAGTGGAACTAATTTACCTAATTGGGGCACAGTGAATGAGTGGTTAAGGGCTTGGCTTCTGGACTTGGTGTCCTGGGTTTGAATGTCAGGATTTTTAGGGCACTAATGATTCCTCCCAATTCTTATTACTACCAGACTTTAGTTGGGGAATGTAAAGGTGGTTGGCTATTGTGCTGGCCACACAACATCCAGCTTGTTAGCAAGCCATTGGCCATAGAAAGCTGAATAGCTTTTTAATTAATTTGTTTTAAATATTATCACTTAACATATTTCTTTTTAATGAGTGTACTTTTTTCAAGACATAACGTGCTAGAAGAAGAAACTGTACCGCCATGGTCCACTTGCACACACTCAGGGATGTCTTCTTCTTTTTTCTTTGGTCTACCTCTGATTGTTACAGCACTGTGTTGGCTTAAACCTTTCTTATTCTTTTTCTTCAATGTCTTTTCAATTATTCATTAAAAACTAACTTTTGTTTCTGCCTGTTTGAAATGACTTACTGTGTGCTAAACAAAAGTATTGTATTTAATGTATTTGTGTATTGAACTTAAAATTTCTGGGGATAGTACTGTAAAATGTACAATTGTATAACAACTTATCTACAGGGTAGTAAGTTATTTATTATAAGATACATTTGGTCAACTTTTGTTTCATGATGTACAATTTTAAAAAATTTATTTTCTTTTAAAATTAAGAAACTGTTGATTGATATTTAATTATAATTATCACGAATAGGTCAGACTGATATTACTGACAGGCTTCTAACTCAGGCTTTGTATCCACTGAAATGTTTGAACAAGCAAAGCAGTAATACACTCTTTCCATCATTTGAATATAATCCTGATATTAATTCAGAGGTATGTAGAAGACTTTGCATGTTAATGTTTAATTTATAATAATGATATTTATATTGATTTTTTTCTGTTTGTTCAAGTGTAATATAATTTTCATGTTCTTAGTAGATGTAAATCAATGGATAGAATGTTACCAAAATAAGATTCTAAACTGGAATAATGAAGAAAAAAAAAAAGCTGTTCAAAATAAATGCCAAACTTTTTCATTTATTACACCTCAAACTTAAACTTCATCTTGGCATTCATATGCACTATATTAAGGCTAATATATCTATTTTCTGTTAATAATTATTTGTGAGATTCAAGTAGAATTTTTTTATTTTGTGTTTTTGTGTGCAAATTTTGAATTTGGAACTTTTTTGGCAGCACACATTTCATTTTAGGGTTAGTTAGATCTTTGTATTTCATTGTCAGGGCCTATAAAAACTGGAAAACAAATATTTTATTTAAGGACCCCCCAAACACACACAGCTAAGAGATTTATGTTAAATATATTTAGGTTTCTGATTTTGTGGAAATTAGTATAAAGTATAAAACACATACAATTTTGAAACTTAACATTTCAACTTAATTTTTAAAATTCTATGAAGTCTATAAAAAGCAATATCTATTTGTTATTTTTTGTTTGTTTTTTAATTGCCATATTTTTTTATTAAAAAAATAAAGAAAAGATTGTATTTAGCAATCACTATATAGCTTGCAAAGAGGTGCATTATGAATACATTTTGTAAAATACTTTATCCAGGTAATAGACACATCAAAACCAACTGCTTCAGGAACTAGTAATTATGTACAAAGTAAAAAATTGTGTGATTTTACTCTGAACACATTTTATCCAGTTGTTGCTCAATGTAGCCAGCTTTCTGCTGTAAGATTAGATTTGGCAATATCTTCTTGTGCATTGGATTTGTATGTAAGTAATTGGTCAAATCTAAATATGATTGAGAATAAACATTCAATATTATAATTAATAATTTATAAGAAATAATATATTTATATATATTTTAATAGACCTAGAATAATTGAATGCTTTGATTGCTTTTCTTTTGTACATTCAATTTTTTAGGTCTCAGAGGATACAAGCTGGTACAGTGCTAGTGTTCAAAATATTCTTACTCAATGTCAGATTGAGGTTGAAAGAAACACTTCATTGTGGGAAGGTTCTCCTAAGTCACCATCTGCCAATTACACTGATCTCTTTTGTATTGCAAATTGTGGATTTTCTGGTACTTGTGTAAAAGGTACTCATACTTTACTTTTTACATCTGTAGCCTCCTTCCGTCACGAAGCTACTATGAATCATCTTATAGAAATGAGATGAAAGGTCTGGATTAGCTTTGATCAAAACAATGTCACCCACTCAGTGGCATGTGTCTTAATTTTATATATGCAAAAAAAAAATTAAACTCTGGCAATGCCAATTAATGACAGTGTTAGCAACTTATCAAAATTTTCAAAACTCTTTAGGACAATTATAGTTAGCTGGTTGTGGACAGGACTAATATTAACTATGAGCTATGTTTTGAATATATCTACTTTTATGATGACACTCAATTTGCTTATATGTATACATTTTAAAATTCCTTAGGCATTTGTCAGTGCAAGGCAGGATATAACGGAAGTGATTGCTTCGTGGAGCTAAGCACTGCTCCTGTAGCCTTTTATTTAAGCAATGGTGGACAATGTGATACAAGAGATGAAAGTTGTGATAATGTGATAGTCTACAATAACAACACTGTTAACTCACCCAAATTACTTTGTAAAATACAGAAAATGATGGTAAGTAATTTTGTAACAAAATTTCATTCCATAATAAATTTTGTGATTTAGTCCTAAAAAATATAAAAAAATAGTTTGTTCATTATAACTTATTGCTTAATGATGAAGTGTTTTATTTGCCACCTAAATAGAAGAGATATTCTTTATTTTAAATATATCAATTTTTATTATAGAGCCTACAGAGAGATCTTTAACTTTTCAAATTGACTTACCTTACACTAATTCAAAAATATGCCTAATTCATTCACAAGATAATGTATAAATATCATGTTATGTAATGTTATATAGATAAATTATATAGATAATTTATATAGAGATGTTATATACCTATTATTTTTGTCTTTTCTAGACCAATGAAACAGGAACCTATTTGGGAAATTATGGTTTAATTGAAAAGCCAGCAACATTTGTAAGTGTAAATGAACTCTCTTGCCCTGTCTCAGGCCCTGGAACATACCAGATACAAATTAGCAATGATGGGTCATTATGGAGTGAAGCATTGTACTACTTTGCATATGACTCTTTATGTTATACTTGCTTTGTTCAAAATCAAACCTGTATCACAAAGGTAAATTTTGTTACATAGTTTGCCATTTATTTATTTTTTTTTTCAAAAGGTATTTTCATTATTATTGTAGAAATGAACTAATTTTCATTCTCTTTGCACTACCATTATTACTATTATTATCATTATTTCTACATAAAAATAAGGCAATATTTGATGTTACTTTTAGAAATCTTCTTGTCTAATTGGTGATTCTTGCTATGACGATGGACAATACAACCCGCTTTCATCAAGACAGTATTGCAATATCTCCCTAAGCTCTAGCACCTGGCAGGAATCTTTTGGTGAGAAGCTTTTTATGTTTCTTGCAGTAATTTTGTCTTTTAGTTCTATTTAAAATATGAATTTCAGTTTCACTTTAATGTTTGTGTAAAATCTCTTGAATAAAAAAATAATACTAATTTTCTTTAATAAGTCTACCATAAAAATGTCTTTGTTTTTAAAATATTTTATGTGAATAAATGTCGGATGATTTCACGTTCTCTTTACCTAGTCTCTTTTTTATTGCCCCCTGAAAAGGGAATAGCTGCTATTAGTTTAGTGTTATCTGTCCGCTCGTCCGTCTGTCTGTCTTGTTTAGATCACAGAAACTAGAAAAGATATGGAAAATCCGACATCATGATATATTAAACCTTTCAAAGTTTTGATGTAGGTGCACATTTTTTTCTTTTCTGAATGCGAATCATTTAATTTTTAAAATCAACTATTCAAGCAGCTTTTTCATAAAAATACATCTCTTTTACAAATATTTACTGTTAATAGTAAAAAAAACAACACAGGAGACCATATTACTAAGACGGGTAATTTTCCTGTTATATCATAAACATAATATGAAAATGATTTTGTTATTTTCTAAAATAATGTTTCAAAAAATATTTGTATTGTTAAATTGTGATCTCTTATATAAGCTACTTACATTTCAAATAAAATGTTTACTTTTGTTTTAAAAGTGAAAGAATGTATTTAGTATGTATATAAGTCAAATATAATTTAAAACATCTTTTAATAAGCAGTGTTTCATATTAGGCACTTGCAATTATATAATCATTCAATAACCTCAAATAAGCCAGGTTCACATTGAACCATATTTTCTCATTTGTGTTGTCAGATTTTGGGGTTGTGGTTGTTAATAGTTTTTAGTTCATAGTTTCTGATATTCTGAAAATATTGAATGCTGTCTTTATACCTGCCTCGGTGGAGCATGTTAATGGGGGATTGTGATTTTGTGTTTCCACACTATCTTTGTAATCTTGTTTTGTTACACTTCCACAGTGTGTTGAAGAATAATATTATGGTGAGCAAAGTCACTACAGCTCATGACAAGCCAACCATTAAAAAATGATTGGATGTGGGTTTATTTCTACCACAGTGCAGTCAATTGACAAAGGGCATTTTTAAATCTCTGGGAACTCTTGTGTCTTGGCCATCAATAATACATTCTAAAAGCTCATTGCTTGAATAAATTAATACAAAAATATTTAGCTTTATAATTACCATGAAAAATATCTAATTGATTTTAACAAAAAATACTTGTATTATAGCTTTAGGAAATAATTTCATGTTTACCAATTTTAAAGTCTCTTTCTAAACAAATCTGTTCTAAGGTTATCAAAATGTAATAATAGTAATATTTTTGTAATGAAACAATTGGATCAAAAGTGGGCATGATTAAAAAATCTGATAGTGCTATTTATAGTAAAATTTGATAGTACTATTAATAGTATAGCAACTTTTACTTAAAGCACTAAGTAATATGAAACTAAGTCCAAAGCTGTTAATATTATAATTGGAAAAGTAAAAAATACTCATGGGTTATACTCTATGATATTGTATAAACAAATCAAATAATGCCTTTATTTCAAGTTGTAAGAGTTTTAATACAGTTTTATCTAATGTTTTATTATTTATAACAACTTGTATTTTTATTCTAGATTCCTGCGAAGGTTTGAATGTATTGTGGCTGAAAGAAAAAGGGTACATCAAGAATGGAACTGTGATTACAGGAAGTATTGATAGTTGTAAGCAAGCATGTCTGAACACATCAGGTGTAGGAATAGATTTGTGCTTATCCTTCGACTACAATTCAACCAATCAACAATGTAGTCTCAACAGTGTGGACAATGACCTCGACCCAGATGAAAAGACTTATAATTACATGTGGCTGTGTGAAAACAGTAATATCTTTTTTTAATCATCTTAGCCAATAGTTTGGGTTAGGATCAAACACAAAGTGTAAAAACAAACATCATACTGAATTGTATTAGTCAACTTACACATGTTAGAAGTTAGAAAAAAATGTAGCATACATTGTATTATCTACAGTTTCTTTAAGTCTGCTATTGCTTCATTTTAGTGAAAATACCAACCTGATTTGTAAATTGTACTTGAAAACATCTTGTGCTTAGCTAGGTTAAACCGACTTGTTGTTTTACATTTTTTTTTTCACCATAAGTCTTGCTTGATTGTAAAACATAAAATTAACAGTTGAATGGAATAATATTAGCAGAGTAAAAGCATTCAAACAAAATGTTAGATACTACATTTTATAAGAACACTTACGGGGGTTGAACTTCTTCTTTTGATCTGACATAATAAAATATATTTTGTTTCACTAATGTATTTCAGGACCTTGCCCAATCAGAAATATAACTTGGCTGTCGAAACCTGGATTTACTATCATTGATT